>APFE030316334.1:0-64274 GCA_000404065.3 Pinus taeda | reverse complement strand
ATATATATATGTGTGTGTCCAAAATGTTTGCACCCCGTGCATCATCAAAAAATAATACATGTTTGTCTGAATACATCCAGAGACAACATGTCTCTCAAAAAATATGCATGAAAAGAAAAGCCTAGATGTCTAGTCTCGATGGTGCTCATGGTAGCACGTCACCGCCCGCACTAGACGCCTCAAGAGACGGTGGATGTGAGTTGGCATCCCTACTGTGTGCCTCTGGTAAGCTAGCGGGACATCTGCTAGCCGAGCATAATCCGGGATCCCTCGAGTGATAGCCTCAGGGTTCTGGATAAGCTCCCCTCTGTCACCGCCCTCCTCCTGAGGATCTGCTCCTGCTGCTGCTGCTACTGGATGTCTTCTCACAATGGAAGACAAGCTAGCTGGATGCTCTGGGCCAACATCTGCATGTGCATATAAAAGTAATTAGGACAAGCATGTACTAACAAAAAAATCATAAAAATACAAAATCAAAAAATGAGGACGTACCAATCTCCTTGTCCCAATCCTCTCCATCCGGAAGGGGAAGGTCAGGGTCTCTAGTGAAGTTTGTCCCCACATACAGCCAGTCTTCCACCATGATCAGTTGGCGGCGAAGCCACTCGAAGAACTCCGGTTTGAAGGCCATCTGCTGGCCGCCACCACCCCTCGGCATCAGTGTCGCCCATCGAGCCATCCTCGGCTCTCGAGGTGCTGGATCTGCCATAAAGGCCCCTTGGCCCTGGAAGCTTGGCACACATTCCAGGAAGAACGTCACCAAGATGGAACCATACCCAAACTGTTGCAGCTTGCCCCTCTTGGCCTTTGTCAGCTGCCTCTTCATATTGGTCGTCACAGCTGACACCCAATTGAAGACTGTCGAGCTAAGACATTTGATCGCTAAAAGAAGATGGTTCTTCGTGGCTTCGTGGGGCGCTTGTGCCCCCGCAGCTCATGTAAAAGTGAATAGTAATGCCTGCAGTGTCAAGTCCTGAATGGTGGGGATATCGACCTTCGAACTGCCCTGCCCATATTTTGCCTCTGCGCAAATTCGGGCCTTCACCTCATCCATCTTCTCTCCAGATGGCCTGCTCCTAGTCAATCGAGGCACCGGCCCTCGTCGCGAAAATCCAGTCAAGAAGTAGACGTTCGATACGTCCAAATCCAGTACCTGATCTCCTATCCGGAACACCTGTTCCTCCACATCCCATAAGTCAATCAAGTATTGTAGGAGCTCTGGCTGAGCTCGCAAATAGGATAGCATGAAGAATTTCTTGAGCCCACATGCTCTCAGAGCTTCCATGCAATCCTCGTCAGCTAGGGCTAATGTGTCCACTTGGTCATGTTCCCATTCCTTCCATGTCATCGCCATTTTTGCGGATTGCCCTGCAAAAACAAGTCAAAATGATGTATTAAAATCTCATACAACTTGAAATAAAATTGGCCTAGCAATGGGCGCGTGCCCTATGGGAAATTTTCCCCATTGGCGCGGGTCCGTGCCCGAAACCCGTGCCAATGGGCGAAACTCGTAAATTTGAAATTCCCCCCATAGGATATCAAAATACGACTAAAAAAAATTTCAAACGGATGAAAATGAAGCTAAGGACAAGACCACTTACTCGGCACTGACGGCGCTAGAAATGGTCCACTGGATTGGTCGCAATCGCCAACTGAAGGTCGCACTCCAAAAAGCCCTAATGTCGCTCTCAAAAGGTAAAAGGTGAAAAGTAATTTTTATTTTACTATTTCACCTTTTTATAGCTTTTTGACCCTAATTAAGCTTTAAAAAGTCATTTTATGAATATTTTCATCGATATTTGTGTCAAAAAATGGGTTTTACGCCGATTTTTTGTGTAGCGACAGGTACCTATGGAGCTTTCATGGTGAAACGAGTTGTATTTTATACCTTTTCAGACTCGGTAAATACATGAAAAAAGTCACTTTAGAGTCATCTTTTGCTCTTTTCTGACTCTCTAAACGTGAAAAGAATGCCGAGTTGGTCCTCTCGACTCGTTAAATGGATGTGAGGGGCGGTCGTCTTTAAACCCTTTTCCGACCGTTTAAAAACGAAAAGATTGTCGGACCCTTGTCGTTTCCGGTTCGTTAATGGTCATGAAGCGACGTGGTTTTGATCGCTTTTTTACTTTTTCAGATCAGAGTCACTACTTATGAAAAGTACTCCTCGGTCATAATGATCGGGCGGTTCTTTTGAGCATAGTTTTATACTTTTTCAGGCTCGAGAGACACAACTTTACGAAAAAGGACACCCCTGGAGTTTCCTTTTTGCTGTCTTTTCAAACTCTCTAAATATGAAAAGACACCGAGTTATTCCTTTGTCGGACTCATTAAAACTTTATGACATCGGATTCTGTCATGATGACGCCTCTCAAGCATATGTTATCCCCGTCAAGCTTGCCATCAAAAAATAACCAGGGTACTCGCCAGAAATGGTGAGGGAATAAAGGAACTGTAATCATCGTCGTGTCGGTAGTATGTCGCTCTTGAACATGGCACTTGTCTGAATTCGTGTCTAGGTGGGGACATCTCATCTTGTTTCACACTTGCCTCCATGGGTTCGGGTTATCTTGTTTGACCTTTCATCTTCTCATCGTCTTGTCACCATGACCCCTGATCATTTGATGTCAAATACTACCAAGTCCGCTGTCGTGCCGCCGATATGTTCAAGAGAAGTTGACCTCTGCAGAATATTCAACCTCCCTCAGATACCTCACACAAAACAATTTTGTCGTTCTCCGTCTCGCGTCGATGATGTGGGAAACATTATGGCCCATCTTCGATCAAGGTCACTTCCTGTCGACTCCAGCTCATTATCCAGGAAGTTGACTTAGAGACTCCCTTCAGGTACCTTGGAGCCTGCATGCCTCAATGGCAGGTTCTTCGTGTTCGACGCGAGGTTTTCATCATTGGCCTTCGATCGGATGATTCTACAGGTGTTCGACACCGGCTCACTGATTCGCGCGCCGTGGATTGTACCTATAGTACCTTGAGGACCATTGTCATTATTGGTGGTACCTCTCGCATTTGTTAACAGTTTTCATCATTGGCTGGTAATCAGACGATGTTCTCGCATGTTCAACTTCGACTCCTATATTCGCATGCTTGAACTTGTACTTTGTTCAGATTGAGTTGGAGCGCAAGACCCTGGATTTTGTATGTTGGGATCCAAGCTGCATTTTGTGGATTATTATAATCACTACATGACTCATTCACTGGATGGCTGCGACCATGCCTGAGTCCATTCATTGATCCTCATCGGATGGCTGCGTCCAGACCTGGGATCCAGATTTTTATGTACTCTGTTATGGATGACTGTGCCCATACAATGTACATCATGTATTTGAGATATCAGTTGTACTTCGTGCAGGTTCTCTGGCGGCCGTGTTTTCAGTCGACCTTGTTCTTGTAAAGCACTTCACCCCTCTCTCTCTCGGGCTTCATGCTTTAGGGGGCATCTGTTACACAGCATTTTGTCACCGTCCCTGTTACCCCTTCTCCCGTACATTGGAGGACCTATTCTAGGACTTGTGAGGAGTGACATGACTTGAAAACACCTGCTTTGTATCCCTTAGAGAATGTACTCTATATGCCCTGAAGACACCTTCTGCAAATTGCCCAAAAATGTAGCCCTTTCTCCATTGGCGTTGTTCCACAGTGTATTGCTCACGCCAATGGGGTAAATCCTCTAAAGAGGACGCGCCAGCTGGCGCTCTGTCTCAGAGTCGCACTAGCGCCAATCCAGTTGGGTAAAGTTTTTAACCATCAAACTTCCAAAGGTTCCTTCCACTTTATCCATAAACTAATTCCAGTTTGAATTGGTTCAATTGGGCTTCGTATCTCCCAAGGAGGGAAGTAGTTCTCCACCTCTCATGGAAGCTTCCTAATGATAAGGACAATCCCATGAATCAAGTGGATGGTCTTATCTACTCCTCCTATCCCTATATAAGCTTGTTCCTTCCCCTTTGACAAGATAGTTGGTAATTCTTAGTTAATAATTCTACTTTTCAAGCTCCCAAAGTCTAAGGATTGCTAAGCTCATCTTGTAAGAGGTCTTGTGTATCCCTATGAGGCTAAATCTTTAAGGAGGAGATCCATTTCCAAGTGATCAAGGAGAGAGAGGGCTTATTCCCATCCCTACAAGCTTTGCAAGGCATGTGTTGCTGATTCACCCAGCCAAAGGAGGATCTGACGTCAGAACTTGGTTGTATTCTCTTTTGTTTTATCAATAATAATAGACGACTATCATTATGGTTCCACTCATGTATCTTTATTATGATGTTTGAGTTGTATCCTTTCTGACTGATACATAGTTGCATTTCCCCGGATTTTATGCTTGTATTTGTCTCGTCCTTTGCATGTGCAGGTGTCTATTCATGGAGATCGTGAGGATTGTGACCAGTTGAAGTGAAAGAATGGAAGCGACGACCCTTCTACGAATATAAGCGTTGGATTCGAGGTAGGCTCTCATCTTGGCCTTTGTTTTGCAATTAGGAACCTGCGTGTTAGCGTTGTTTGATTGTTTCTAGACCTCAGTTAGGCTAGTGGGATCGCCTTTGTCCGCAGAGGGGATTTACCTACACAACAGTAGGGGTCCTTTCCATCATTAGTTCATAACTTTGACAGTTGTGCTCATCATGACCTACCAATTTGCAGAAAGTGCAGAAAAGATGTTGTGGGGTCTATACAAACTTTTGCAGAAGATGACAATTATTCGTCGCATGCTTCCCAAAAATTTGAAAAATAGCGCACCATAATGCTACTCCTACACTCATCCCAACGATGTTTTCTAGTTTTAGGGGGATAGGGTTTCCCCCTATAAGATAATTATAATAGACTGGGTAGTGGTCCTTATCATGACCATGGCCTTTGTATTTCAGACACCAAACCTTTGTGTGCACCTCCGGCTGGACTTCGTTTCCCTTCTTGAGGCTCTGTAAATCCATATGTAGGCTGGCCAATTGTGACTGAATATGTTGTACCCTGAGATTTCTATCCTGCATAGGTGAAGCCTCCAATCTCATGGCAATCTCCAAAGCTTCAACTTGCATTCCTATTTTCTGTTACGACATTGACAATCTTAGATGAGGCAATAGCAAAGAAATGTACCAGTCTTTGTGTTGATGGTGTGTGATACCCATGTTAGCCTACTGAATCAGACACTTAAGTCTTTGATCAAAGTCCCATGCAGACTCATTTACCCTCTGCTCGATCTCCTTAGACTCTGTCACTAATTGGGCTTACGATTTAAGTTTCTTAAACTCATTGTTCAATGCTTGTTGTGTTTCCAGCATAGTCGCATTGGGTTTGCCCAAACAAAACTTGATATACCAACTGAGCACTCTATCTTGTAGCGTTGTAACCAGCGATTATTTCTTCATGTAGTCATTTGTAACCTATTGTGCCTTCCATACAACATCTGCGACAAACCAAAATTTCTCAGGGTCTTCAAACCTCAAACCCTTAAACACAGGCATCTTCATCGCGTTCGCCATGTTAAATGATGGAGGTGGAGGTGGAGGCAGTGGTGTAGATGTGTGAGATGGAGGTGTGAGTGGAGGTGGAGTGGATGGATGTGGTATCCCTACGATGCCCTGGTTCATAGTCTAAATCACACCTCACAATTTCTTCATAATATTTCTTTCATCGTCACTATCAGACGATCCCAACAACGAACTATATTTGACACCTGAATCTAGGTTCCTTCTAAACTCTCTTCCACTTCGTGTAGTCCCAAACATCAATTTAAAGGCATAAACCACTTTTCACACAATAACATTTTAATCCATATCTTCAAAGATTACAAGTACTTACCTTTTGGCCCCTTGAAAAACCTGTGCTCTTCTTCGCTATAACTAGTGGACGTATCGATTGCGAACTCAATAATGAATCCTCCCAGAATACTATCGATACAATAGATGACAACTCGTGCAATTTTTTTTTCCTGAAGCCTCCAAGCGCTTTACCAGTTCCGGGGTCCACACAATAGGGTCATCAAGCTTCCACGTACCCTGACTGTCTACCAATTTAGACAACCACTCGTTTAATTCACACGGAAAAGAGGAGAATAATATCTCATGTTCGTTTGTGAATAGGTATCTATTCAACAGTTCTTCCTTTGACAGGCGTGAATTCCTATTTTCCTGGTCTACAAACGCATGGAGTTTTCGATTTATCCACTTTTCGATCTCTTTCTTAGTAGGGAACCACTTATCACACATCCCTCAAATAGATCTCAGTCCCAGCAACAAAACCATTTGTTGGCTTGAAGGGTCCTGACCCAGGTTCAAAGTGAGTTACGCCAACCAACAAAACCCTAAATTGTTGGCCCTTTCAGTAACAAATCGCATCGTGAAGGCTGCAGTCTCACCCGAAGCAATATTGGGGAATGATAAAACTAGGTTTTTACATCCAAAGGTCAGTGTGATGGGCTTCTTTGGTTCTTAGGGGTTATTCTGGTCTTCGCGAACCCTAACCCTTAAAATACAGATAATTGCAGTAACTTGCAAGAACAAAATATAAACCTTCACAAAGGGCTTTTAACATTCATAACATCAATTAATTAAGCTGATCTACTACTTTCGCGCATCAATTAAACATTCATTCATATAAATTCAAATAACAGAGCGAAAATATAGAAACTGCATAAGTAAAGATAAATGAGCAAATACACAAGCATGGCTTCAAAACAATCTTTTATTGATATAATCTTTTCTATTACAAAATATTCTTCCCTGCCCACTCAGCTACAGAAGCTGGTGCACTTAGTCTGTGGACTTACCAATGTCTCCACGCACTTAGCTGCAAGAGCCTTCCCCTTCGCCTAAGTATAGGAAACAAACTTTTCTGCCTTAGCTTACTTTCCCATACAATGATCTTCTATTCAAGTTACTTTCTAGACTTGTTATGACTCCTTTATATATCTTTCTCTTTTACAATACCATGGTCTGCGGACCATGGGCGAGTCACAAAAATCCTTATCATCTAACAAACTAAGGGGCTAATGCCCCTTTTGACTCCTCTGACCTTCACGCTCTACCCCCTCAAAACACAGAGACTTTACAAGCATACAAAAATTAATGAGAAACTTTGACCCTAGGGGACCCTATCCTAACAATAATAGAGAAGTAGCCCTTGGTCATGTCTCATGATCGTATGGAATAAAGAATAATTTTTTAGGTGTTGAAGTGTATAATACAGGTTGTAAAGAATTCAAATTTTATTAAATATAATCACATCATATGGTTTCATATAGTTTAATTTAAACCCCAAAGAGCCAAGGAATCAAGTTATGTTTGGGTCATGTTTTAGAGTCAGGCGAGCTGGACTCCTTTTGACTCCAAGATTGATTGTTCTTATTTTTGGGTGGAAATTCCACACACATAACTAAATTATTTCCATGAAATCAAATTCTTGAGGGACACATGCAACATTTTCTAGTTACATGGTCCAAATTGTATTATTTCTCTCCTTTTCGAGTGATAAGTTCAAATACCACTAATATGTAGTTAATGAATGAAACATTTTGTCTATGAAAGCAAGTGAATTAAAAATGTAACTACAAATGGGGTATGTCTTCTTTCTTGTAGCCATTTGTTTGATGTACATAAGGAAATATGTCTTGATCAATAAATCACTTTAGTGAGTCTTAGTTTTTAATTCCTCATTTTAGTGGAATTACTAATAAGCAACTTATCTTGTGCCATTTTCTTGGTCAAGGAAAAATAATAAATAGAAGCTACTTAGCCTTGATCATGCTTTATGAGGAGTGATATGAAGCATATATCAAAGTACGATTTCCATCACATCACATTTACTTGGATTGAAATTCCATTTATTGATTATTTAAGTGACCTCAAAACTAGTTAAAAGGGGGGTAGGAGAGTAAATGTGGTGGAGTGATTCCCTAACATTTGATATTAGCAATTAATGTTAAGTAATAACAAGGGACGTAGATGAATGGATTTTTCAAAGTCTCGTGCCATGTAGAATATGAGTCTATGCAGAGGTATGATATGTAGATGTGGGTGTGGGATAGGACAAATGTAGAGAGAGTGTGTGGAACAAGGTATGCACAGAGGTGGAGTGTTAAACACAATAATGGCAGGGACATAATATGAAAGATAAGCATTGAATGTGTCTATTATTCACATGATATACATTTATAATACATTCTGATGACCCTTGGTTTCCATATACCAAGTGGTTTCTTAGACTCCCTTTGACTGTTTACATTCCACACCAACCCTTAGAGGATTAGGTGTCCAACATTCCCCCCCTTAATCCAAAGGGGTATGTATGAGTACAAGAAGAGAGATGTAATACAAAATTTGCAAAACTGCATGGCATCACTAGTCTGAATGTGCTCTCTGAAATGTTGGCATAAGGGGGTGGTTTAAGGATGACCCCCAACACTAGAATGCTTAGTGCAGTTCCCAGAATTCTTCCAAACCTGGAAAGAAGTTCAAGTCTTTTGTTAAGGAAGTGCCCCTAATGCTTTTAAGAGGGAGACCTTCAACCTATAAAAGGGATGTATGAAACTTGTAGTGGTTTAAGGGTGGCCACCAACTCTGGAATGCTTAATGCAATTCGTGGAACTCTTCCAAAACTGGAAAGAAGCTAAAGTCTTCTTCTAGAGGAAGTGTCTCCAATTCTTTGAAGAGGGATAAGCTCAACCTGAAAAGGGAGGTCTCACCCTGAATAGATGGTTTAAGGCTAACTACCAACCAATGGCATGCTCAGGGGAATCTATGTCTTTGGCTACAACTCTGAATCCAGTATGGTAGGTTGTGGCTCAGGGTCACTTGGTGTGGCTCTGAAACTTTTAGATGGCCATCATTTCCCCCCATGTCAAATACAAGGTGAGAAGATTGCAAAAACTCAATTGCAAGACTTTTCAATGTTCGAGAACAACTCTGGTTGTATGAGCGAAATATCTTCTTGGTTGTTGAAGCCCATTGCTAAGAAGCGATCCATCCAAGATGAATCGTTATTCTCGCAGGAGGCTTGTTTTTGAAGCATCTATTTGAATCATGAGTGGTTTTATGACAGTTCTCACATGGATTAAGATTAAAAAAATGACATTTCATATCACCAAATCTATCACAATGTTGGAATTTAATAATCTGTTGTGGTTGTTGTGGAAGAGGACCAGAATCTGGAACAACTGAAGGTGATCTGTCAGGAATAAATCCAGCGCTATGGAACTGTATGGGCTTTGAGTAATCTAGAATATGAAAGGAAAACTCCTTGTCATATCCAAGATCGGTTTTGTGCTTGTTATCGACAAGCTCTTCCCAAGGTCTGATAATTGGATTGGAAATTGCAAGCTGAATTTCTTCTTCTACATGCAATTATGCTGCTTCATTGGGCACTGAACCTGAATCAACTTCATATTCTTGCTGTTGATGGGAGTCTATCTTAATCTCCAATAAAGGGTTGTTCTGAACAGAAACTAATTCATAATGACAAATCTTATGTTTTAATTCTTCTCGCTGGAACTGAGATTCTGGCTGCAAAAATTCAATCTTTCCCTGTGAATTTTCTAGACATAATTTAATATCAAAAAGTGTGTACTTCCTGATTTTTAATGTATCATGATCAATGGAGTGTATCAGAGTTTTTAGGAACTCTAATACCTCAGTAATTTTGGAAATTTTCTTAAAACCTCAAGCTTATGAAATAAGGGGTGTCAACTTCTCAATGGTGCATATATTGAACACAATTCATTGCATGTGATAGTGCCAATGCTGGCCAACAAACTAGTTCAGATTAGCGAAACATAACCTTCCTCTAATTCTTTCAAAGTTACCTTCTAACAATGAAGTGCACATCCTCTTGTAAATGCCTTCACATCTCTTCTTAACAACTAGTGTCTAGCATATCAATTATATTGGCATATAAAAAATGGCAGTAATATAAACAGTGCATAGGAAAAAAAGTAACACACATACAAAAATCAACATGTGTATATCACGCATTCTCACATATCAGATTGCAGAATCCTATGAAAATTTGAGGGTTGCATTGTGTTTTCTCTGCTCACAACATTTCCACTCGACTATTAATTTAGTAAAAGGGAAAACCACAGAGATTTTAGCACAAACAATGAATTTATATTTTTATCTAGCTTCCCACAACAAAAAAAACCAAGATTGGGTTAAGGCTTTGACAACGTCCCACTAATTTGAGCCCTTGTAGAGAGAGAGAAATATGTTTTCAGTTTTCTTGGATGTCCAAAGAAGATAATATCACCATACACACTATCATTTGTAGCAAGGCGTAAATTCAAAGCCAAGGAAAATAACTAACGATTTTAACGCTCGCTATATATCATATAGCCAGATTTGAAACTGAAGACTATGCAAGTGTTGAGTTTTAGATGATGCTAGTGCAATCAAATGAACCGCTTGAATGAGATCTCACAAATATGTCACTATATATGAATTTTGGAGAGGTTCCAATTGTTGTCACTTGGCTTGGAAGACGTTTTCGATTGTGACATCTTCGACAAGGATTTTTTTTTTTTTTTTTTTCATTCGACCCAAGCTCTTAAATCACCACAGGAAAAACTTGATGAGCCATGTGCAAGCCCAAAAAACACTCAGAATAACTTTGGACCGGAACAAGGAATCAAAGATTAACTTCGGGAATTTGCACCCTGCTAACAATTAGCATGAACTCCACTCGTATCAGTCTCTCAATTATCAAATAATGTTGCAGCGAGTCCCTCAACCACTGGAAAGAGATTTTGAGATGAATGAGAATGTGAATCGTTAAAGGCCTGTATTTTTGTTCTACTCAAGGTCGTGCAAAACCAACCTTCGATTTACAGGCATTGACTGTCGAAAATCAAGCCGCCAGTGATCTTGCACGTAGAGGCTTGAGCGACACGAGTGTAGACCAGTGTATTGAAATCCGTAAATAAATTTTGGAGATACATTCTAGAGCACAGGCGTAATGATTTCAAGAAAATACATTACATCATAAACATAATTAGATGGAAGACCAAATTTTATGGAGTTGTTCAGGATCTCGACCGCGAGATAAAGCAAAGGAAGGAGAGGTATGGTAAGGGGGAGAGTAGGAGAGTGGAGATATTTTTAACAACTCAACAAAATCCAACATTCATATGGTCTTCAATTCAACGGTGAGAAGCATAGCCAGTCTCGTGTTTCGAGATAGTCAAGCTCGACACAAAACACCAAACCATGATTTGGACAGGCGGTTTGGAGAGCCACGAACAACGATTACACTGTTGTATGAACATTGCCAGTAAGAAAGGTACACAGAGGAGAGGCAACAGATTTTTGACAGACATTAAAATAAATGGAGCATTATAGACAATGGATAGAAACAGATTTAATGCACAGGCTGGGGAGAAGGCAAACAGGTCAAGTTTTGGACCAGAGGAGTGCCCAGGTGGAGCAGAGTATTGTTATTTCTATAACCGACTGACCAAATAGAGAAATGATAGACAAATTCTGGAAAGAGAAGTTCCAGCGTTGATGGTTATCCTTAAACCACCCCCTTATGGAAATATTTTAGGGAGCACATTTAGCCTAGCGCTGCCATGCATTTTTTCACATTTTGTATTACATCACTCTTCTTGGACTCATACATACCCCTTCAAATTAAGGAGGGGAATGTTGGACACCTAATTCGCCAAGGGTTAAGGTGGGGAAGTTGGACAGTCAAAGGGAGTCCAAGAGACGTTCAAAGATGAATCCAACAATCACAAGAATGTATTATAAATATACATCTATGTTAATAATAAAGACAATTAACTATTATATCATTCATGTCTCTTCAGATTCCATGTGCGTCTAACATGGAGTGTAGAGGAACAATGTGTGGAAAGACATGTGCATGAAGTCTCTCCACATAATGGGAAATCAGCTAAGTGTTGTATAAAAAGAAAGAGTGTGTAGGGACATAACTATAACTCTTCAATAGAATTTTTTTGCCACATAGGACTACACAATTTTTTGGGTCAATAGCCCTCTCAGCCCTCTTGACCAACCACAGGTCTGAAGCCTACTCAACTTTCTCCTCCATAAGTTGCTCACTTTCCAACCACCTTCCATAGGCTCTAGCATCCCTCAAGGGGTCTAAGGACTACTCAGCCTTCTCGTCCACAAGTTCCTCTCTTTCCAATCACCTTCCATAGGCCCTCTCAACCCTCAAGGGGTTTGGTGTGCTCTTGGTTCTCTAATTGCTTAAAATATGGGTTGATATGGATGTGTTTTGGTTACTATTATGGTCATACTTTTTCACTTCTATGTTACAAGCCTTAAAAAAAACTTCATTTTGGTTAACACACATTACACATCTCATCTGTAAAGAGTTGTAAAATATCACTAAATTGCCTTGTAAAATATTTATATGATTTAGGATTGATTTTTCTCTAAAACTAAGCATATATATAACACCAAATATTTTTCCTTTGGGATTATGATAATAGTTCAAAATATTTCTCCTTTTAATCTTTCTCTTTCTCAAAATATGTTAATTCAAGATTTGTTAAAATCCACCATCATTTAAACTAAAATTATAAATTATAATTGAATATATAATTTTATTAGCTTTGAAAACCCCTCTTGCATTCAAATTATATAATCCATAGATTAGATATGAAATTTTATTAAAAAAAAAAAAAAACTTATTTCTAGTTTCAATGAAATGTCTAGTTTAAAATAAGGCGACTTTTCGATTTCGAAAAAAAATTTGAGCTCTGCGGCGAACTGCTTCTTGCCATGGCGTTCCCCATCCAGGATTCCCTGTCTCCCAGCCTTGTATTCCTCGTAAGGAAGAGCATCCCGGTGCGGTTTAGAAGGGGGCCTGAGCTAGGCTGCATCTGGTGGCGCGTTCATGCCGAAGACAACGAGAAAACGGAGTTCCTCAGCCAGACGCGGTGGGTGCTGGAGTTTAACGCCCACTTTCTTGAGGAAACCTATCCGTGTGGGGTGTTCTCTCAACCCTACAGCAAAAGGGATTACCGCATTCGGGAGCTGCGCTATCATGTGGTGGTGAAGTTGTTTTCAGGCAGGCGGGCAGACTTCGGCAGGAGCACTCTCCTCCAGTTCTGCTTCTCGAGTGCAGAGATCTCCAAAGATCCCCGCAGGGCCCTTTTCTTGGGTACTTATGGAATCGATCTATGGACTGTAAGGTCGCAAGGGCGCCCTCCGCTTCAGGCCTCGTTTTTTAGTATGGTGTTTACCCTCGGCGTCCTTGTATTCGAAACGTTTGCTAAATGGCAAAGCAAGGAGGTTGCGTGGCAAGTGTTTGTAGAAATTTTCGCACCGAGAGTTAGGCTCTCGGAAGGAACAGATTTCATACAACACTCAGATTATATTTTCAGGACAGGCTCTGGAAGACTGCTGCGAGACGCAGAGTCCAACCTTCGTCCAGCCCCTGCTCGGACGAGCAGATTTTGGAGCAGTAAGTTCCAGAGAGGCCTCGTCCTCTTTTAAGCCATTTCCAGTGATTAAAGCTGAGTGCTTCCCTACGCAGGGATCTGAGAAAAAGACACAGGATGTGGCCCCAGCAATCTGGGTGGGCACCAAAGTCCTCGCGTCTCAAATTTGCAGAGGAAAGAAAAATCCGGGGCACTCTGCTTCGTTCTAGATCCTCATTGGGCTCCTCTCGGGCAAGACTCTGCTTCAATGGGTGAGCTCTTCGGATCAAGTGCAGGACCTCAAGCAAATGCTGGCTTTTAGGTTGGGGATTCCCTCTGCCTCTCAAAGGCTCCTCTGCAAAGGTAAACAGCTTGAGGATCACCTGCCCCTTTCTTTTTATGACATTCAAAGAAATGCCTCTATCATTCCCTCCCTTCGTTTAAGAGGGGGAGCTGTTGGACAGTCTTCTTCAGCGGCAGCGCCTTCCTACAAAGATGTTGTCCATGCTTAGAAATCCAAGAGTACGGCTCCACCAGCCTAGGCACCAAAACCTTTTTTGGTGGACAAGCTGGAGGAAACCCCCTCCATCGAAATAATACACCCCATGATGGATAGGCAATTCCAGGTGTTTGAAGAATTAGGCATTATCTGCAGGTTCAATGGGCTTTGGCCATGCACAGCCGACCTCTACAAATGGATTCACTCGAACTGGACCAACAACTGCAAGGTTCTTCTCTGCTCAAAAGGCTTCTTCATTATAGTTTTTGTTGACGGAGAGGATTATCAAAAAGCACTAACTGAAGGTCCCTGGTTTTGGGACTCAGCGGGGTTATTCTTAACCCCTTGGTTCCCAGACTTCGATCCATCCATAGCTGTCATCACCAAACTCCCCATCTGGGTCAGACTTCCAAATCTCCCGACTCCATTATGGCACTTTGCAGTGTTTGAAGGAATAGGCAATTCTCTAGGCCACTTTCTAGCCACGGATACTTCTAGAGGGGAAAAAGGCATTTACACCTTCGCCAGAATCTGCACAGAAATAGACATGAGTAAAGGACTTCCAGATCAGATCATTCTCAAATATGGAGACTTCCACTGGACGCAGACCCTGGATTACGAGAATACAGCGTTCCGCTACAGAAATTGTCATCTCACAGGGCACCTTCATAGATCGTGTTCAGCGATCCCAGCTCAAAAGAAGAAGGTCGTCCCTAAACCGAAATCCAAGAGCTGGAAGCCGTGTGATCCACCCCCCATGGATGATTTTAGCTCCAGTTCAGATGAAGAGGATGAGGAAGTGAATGAGGTCGGGATGGTTGATTCGCCTGCACAGGACCCGCCCCCAACAGGACCTGAGGAGTCTTCGGCCCCACCGCTCTCGCAGAAACGTTCTCATGAGACCTCTCCTTCGGACTCAGACAAGGAGATCTCCCCGTCCGCCCAGCTCAGTTTGCAAGTCTTCCCATCCCAGCTGGATCATCTTGGATGGGTCAAAGTTGGTAAGAAGAAAGGTAAAAAGGGCCGTATAGTGGATTCTACCCATGTTGGGTAGTTTCCCTGGCCAGGCTCTTGTCTCTTGGCTCGTCTGGTTGCTTCTTGTTAAGCACTTCGCTCTTCCTGTCTACTCCTCTAGGCCGATGTGGATAGTCTATCCTTGCCGGCCGCCCATTTTCTTTGGTGTTCTGTAGGAGGTCCTTTTGTCAAGTTGTCATACTCTCTGCAGTGCTTCGGGCTTTAGTCTGCCCGAGCAGCCCTTTTGTACAATATTCTTTGTTTTTATAATACAAATGCTTACTTACACAAAAAAAAAAAAAAAAATGTCTAGTTTAGCTTCTTATCATTTTGGTCAGATTAAAATTGGACAATTCATTAAGCTATATCCCTTAACAAATATGCAAAACCAATAAAATTTAAGTTAATTACATTAAAGGTAACAAGGTTAAAGACATTAATGTCAGGTAAATTTCATTACAAGAAAGGAGGCTTTTCAGGGGATATCATTTCTTCAAATTGTGGTTCCCTACTTGTCGACATGTATGGAACCCACCTTCCAAGTCATTTTGTTTGTCCCACTTTGTATTCAATTCATGTTGCCATCCTATAACTCATTCACATGCCATGTCCATCGTAGGTCTATTGAGTGTTTTTTAATGAGTTCTTCAAGCTCCACCTGCACTTGCTCTAGTATGAAAGGTTATTTTATATACTTCACATTTGAGGTCTTTTGCATTATGGGGTTAAAAAAAGGAAAAAAAAAACTTTTTTAACAACGATTTTCCTATTTCTTGTATTTTTCTTAGCTTATAAATGAGATTTTAAGAAGCTAGGCATCTTGTTTCAATATTATTTCAAGTAATTGAGTGACCCTCTTAGATGGATCATGAGGGGACACTTAGGAAAAATGTATAGTAAGATATTGGGGAAACACTGTCTAGCAAGAGATTGATCAATGTTAAGAAGGTTAATAAGTAATTCTTTTTAGTTCCTATAAGTGAGGAATTGTGTCACATTTTATCGTTATGATCTTTGGATACCATTATATATCAACATACTAAGAAATTAATCTCTAGTTGTATTTGTTGTTACGTCATTTGGGAGTAATGATCTACTAAAGGAACATACTTGCAAACATTGGGAAAAAGTAAATAGAAGGGTTATGTTGAGAAATTGATCTTTAGTTGTATTTGTTTTGGTCCCATTTGAGATAAATGATTTTCTAAAAGAATGTACTTAGAAAGATTGGAAAACTAAGAAGAGGGGTTGCTTTTGCATCGAGGAGATAAGGAAGGAGTGACAATTTTGATTTATAATGCGAGGAACCCTCTAGCCGCAATGAACATGAGTTCATGAGGCATGAACAAAAGTGGTTGTAGGCATAGATATAATTAATTGAAAAGATATATAATTATCCTAAAGTATATTCTATTCACGACTTACTTTAAACTACAAATAATGCAACCATGTGAATTAAATGGTTGGTAAATGACAATAGACATTGATCCATGACAAGCATCAAAACACTTACTTTACGATACATCTCACATTGCTAAACTATAACTTTTTTCTTTTTCTTTTTTCTGTGGGTCATGGAGTGCCCTAAAAATACACTCATTCACTATCAATCCAAAGCCCCATGGGACATTGCCAAATTATAACTTTATTTTAAGTTATTATTATTATTAATTATTAAAAGAGTTAATATATGAGTTAAAATATATACATTAAAAAGGAAAAACATGGAACAAGATTCTTAACTATGAGGAACAATAGAATTTTTTAACTTGTGAATAAGCTTTGTTAGAATCTCATGGGCTAATATCATGGCTTACAAATACTACATGCCAAAAATACTATAACTCATCTCATATGACACTTGTTCATATGAATTTTTTAATCAATCAGTTTCATTAAAAGGGCAACAATTGCATAATTACTTTTGAGATTAATCTTAGATTTGTAACTATTACTAAGAATATTTTATAATATTCCATGAAAGTTAAATCCCTATGATCGTCCCCTTTGAATTCAATCTCGATCCCCATCGTGGTCCATCCCTCCTCATTTACCCTTGGTCATGCAACTTCCTCCCTTGTTGAAGGCTGCCCTTCAAACCTATATTAATCCTCCACTATAAAAAAATCCCTGTCATTACTAAGTTTGTATCTTACCCTTGTTCTAGGTCCCCACTCCTTTGTCATCCCTCAACAATAATTTAGTTTCCCCTATGTTAATAAGAGAGTTTTTAACCTCTCTAATTTTTCTTTTGATCCTCCAGTATATAGACTTTTGGAAAAAGGGTTAAACTTCGCCTTTGTTCCGAGAAATATCCTAGTGGAGGAAATCATATGTGATGTTGAATATGGGATTAAGGACTTACCTAATAGCATTAAATATGTTATTAGGAAATATTTCATGGTTTTCCTTAGAAAATCCAAGCCTCCTTAGAGAAACATTAGCAAGTCAGAATTCAAAGCCCTTATGTCCTTGAACATGAACCCTGCCATTGCTATTTTTAAAGATGATAAAGGTGGGGTAGTCGTTATCTTAGATAAGGATGACTACCGCAAAAAAAACGTTGGATGACCCTCATAACAACGGTAGTTACAGGAAGCTTACTAAGAACCCTTTAAAGAAAATATCAAAAGTTTTTGCTTCATCTATTAAATCTAATAGAACCATTAATTCAATAAGCCTCAAGCTTATCAAGAGAAACTCTCTTACTCCTAGGATCTATAAGCTTCCCAAGATCCATAAATATGGAGTCCCCCTTAGACCCATTCTTAATACAATAGGTTGGTCGACTTACCTTCTACCTAAACATTTAGCCTGGAAGCTAAAGCCCCTTGTTGGCCTTATGTAATCCTTTTTTAAGGACTCTTCATCTTTCGTCAATTAGTTAAAGGGTTTAAAGCTTAAGCATAATGATATTCGTGTGAGTTTTGATGTGGTTTCTTTGTACACCAATATCCCCATTAAGGAGGCTATCTAGAGGATCAATAAAGTTATTGATACCAACATAGCCAAGTTAGTCAAGATCTGCCTTACCTCTACCCTTTTATACTTTGAAGGTGAATTCTATGAGAAACCCTGTGAAGTGGCCATGGGTTATCTGCTATCCCCTTTCGTTGCTAACTTGTTCACAGAATATTTGAATCCAAGGCATTCACTTCATCCCAATTATGGACCAAATTGTACAAAAGGTTTGTAGATGATGCCTTAATCATTTGGCCTCACAGGCATGAAAAATTAGATCTATTTTTTTAGCATCTTAATAGTTAGTCTAGCTCCATCAAGTTTACTATGGAATTAAAATTCAATGGTAGACTTGTTTTCCCTTATGTGTTTGTGTCTAAGAAAGATGATGGTTTTTTTTCTCATTGTCTTTCGTAAGAAGACTCACATTGAGCAATATCTTCGTGCAAGTTCCCACCATTACCATGCCTAAAAACTTGGAGTTCTCAACACATTGGAAACTCGAGTTTTGAGGGTTTCGAATGAAAGTCACCTGGATGATGAGAAATCCCATCTTCTTGAAATATTAAAAAATAATGGTTACAATAAGCACCTAGGTCTCAAATATTTCTTAAACACAAGCAATGGTCTGAAGATAATGAAAGAGCCTGGAGATTGGGTTACCAAAGTCCAACTTCCATTTATATAAGGAACCATCAACAAGATTGCTCAAATTCTTAAGAAGCATAAGGTCCTTTCTACCTTTACGACTTTGAACACCATTTGGAGTTCCCTTAGATCAATTAAGGACCCTATGGACTGTAAATATTTGAAAGGTGTTTATGTAATCCCTTGTTCATGTGGGAATCCCTACATTAGAGAAACCAATCATTTCATAAGACAAAGGATTAAAGAGCATGCAACCGACATCAAACATTGTAGGAATTGCTCCTCAACTCTAGCCAAACATGCTGAGAAGACAAAACACCATATTTGTATAGAAGATTCTCAGGTCATTGCCAAGAATGATCATTTCGATCACCGAAAGTTCAAAGAAACCATAGAAATTGACAAAAGATCTAGTTCTCTAAATAGGGATGATGGTTGGAATATTAGCACATGTTGGATCCTCGTCCTATCCTCTTAAGGGTCTTCATTCTTGATCCCCCTTTCTTTATTTTAAGTGGTATGTTCCTTTCTTTTTACTTCAGTTACATTTTAATTTTTAGGTTTATAATTTTTCCCTTTTCTTTTATTCATAGTGATGGGCTTAACCCTTTCTTTCTTTCATGATTTTAAAGCTTGATTTGATTTGATTTATATATGTCCTTTCAAATCATTTTGATAATGTTTTATTTCTTTATTTATATGTTTGTCTTTTTTTTCATTAATTATTCCTTCTTGTTCAACTCTTAGTGATATATTTAGGTATTTAGGTCAGAGTCTAATCCATAAGTATTTGCGAGAAAACTCATTTTTCTCAAGTCAGATTCTCGGGCAGTGAGTTTGACTTGCCCTCAAGTCAAAATATCTCGTTCTTTTGAGCTGAGTTCAGTTTGACTTACCAGTGTGCTTTAAACTCAACAAGTTTTTCTACTGGGCAACCATTTGTTATCCCTAAATGGTGGACATTATGTTGAATTTGCTTCAAACTCAACCAATTTTTCTAATAGGCAACCATATATTATTCTTGAATGGTAGAGAATATCTTGACTCGCGATGCTTGTTAAACACCAACCACTCAAGTGCCTTAGTCCTAAAAGAGCACAGAGTTGAGCTTCCCAAATATTTTCACATCTCTTAAGGCATCTGTTCTCAACATCTTAAGTATCCCATTTTGTGGCTAGTCAAGTTGTAACTCGGTACTTTGGTGAATCTCATAATCTAGCTCTTTAGTTTTGTAGTATATTAAGGGCCTATTAAATTAAGAGAGCTTCCATCGACAATTTTGTTGTGCACTGGGAGTACACAAAGCAAATCCTAAATCTTTTATGTCACTTCAATTGCTTCGAGGGAAAATATTCTAGTCTTTACCCATAGCTCTTGCAACCAATATGAGAAAGAACCTTAAATAGAATATTGGATACTCGGAAGTTTGTCTGCACGTCTGTATCCTTTATGTTAGTAACTAGAGACGATATATTAGATTCTCTTAAGGGGCAGATAAAAGTCTTGGACGAATTTGATAGAGTAGATGACCCAACAGTGTAGCCAAAAGATTGCTTTCACAATCCCACTTGTTCATGTTGGCCGGAAAAACCTATCAAAATACAATATATTTATGCCTTTACATAATTGGTTTGCTTGTGATTAGCGCATGATGCAAATTCTAGATGAATTTGTCGAGAAAAGATCACCTATTAGCACAATTTAGCAAAACAATTATTTTCACAAATCCACCTACTCTCTAGTCTACATAAAACATCTATCAAAAAATTATATTGAGTGTATTTAAAAAAAAATTGTAAAAATAAATAATAAAAATCATATATAAAAAAAATATTAAAAATAATATAAAAAGCAGTTTAAAAATAAAATCATCATAAAAAAATTCCATAATGAATAGGGGACCCACCTTCCAAATTTAACCGACGATAGAGAGAATACGCGATAATGAATTTCCTATTTAATGCTTTGCCATAAAATACATTAATTTCCTCAGCGCTCCATCAGTCCCCACACGATGGTCTTTCGGAGTACTTCACTGTTTTTCTCCCCTTTAATGCTTTGCCATAGAATACATTAATTTTCTCACCTCTCCATCGGTCCCCACGCGGTGGTCTTTCGGAGTACTTCACTGTTTTTCTCCCCTTTAATGCTTTGCCATAGAATACATTAATTTCCTCACCTCTCCATCGGTCCCCACGCGGTGGTCTTTCGGAGCGCTTCACTTTTTTCTCAACTTTGACCGTGGAAAACGCGACTTGTAAAAATAAATAATAAAATCATATCAAAAGCAATATTAAAGGGCAAGAGCTAACCAGCCTGCCATAGGGCATTAAATGGCCGTATGGAGGCTGGCTCAATTATGTATGTCAAAATGGTCATGCGCGCATACATGTCTTATGCATGGTTCTTCCGATCAGTTTCCGGCGTCGCGGATCACGCTCGTTCACCGGGACCCATTCCCTCGTGCCGCGCCAATTAACCAATTTTTTATTTTCAAAAATACCTCCCGCTCTCATGCTTGCCCTCTGTTCTAACCCACCCTCTGCAACCCGACGGACCGCCCGCGAGACTGCCATGTTCTAACCCTCTGCAACTCAACGGACCTCGCAGCAATAACAGGCGCATCACGCGTGCATTCACATCTCTTTACGATTCATTCTTCTGGCACATCACGCGTGCATATACAAGAAATTTTCCAGAAACATATCTAAAGCTTATCCTCTTCAATCTGGGAAAACTTCTAAGAGAGTTTCTGGATCATATGGAAAAACCTGCCTTCGATACCCATCTGAGGAAAATTTCAGCATCTTTGTCAATCTGCTAGAAGCGCATGCATGGAAGAAATAGGTACTTTCAAGTTCCAATCTTTTTCTGCACATGCAATGGCGGCCGCTGCTACAACCTAAAAAAGGGGCCCTTGTAAAATAACGTCCAATCGTAGGGTGTCAAAAGCCGCTGCTTCTCTGCGTGAGCCCTGTGGAAGAACGTCCAATCCCAAGGGCTAAAAGCTGCTGCTTCTCTGCGTGCCTGGTCAGAATGATCTGTTGCATCTGACATATTCTCTGCTCAGGGTATTCAGAGTGTACCAACCTAACAATTCTTAAGTGGTATCAAGATATGAAGCTAGGTGATAGTCCTGGTTTTTATATATAACAGCTAAAAATCCTCTAACAGCAGTCAAGTTAAATTGCCAATCAAACCAGAATCAAGTTTAAATAATCAAGAATGCATATATGTAACCTAATAAATTCAATTGGAATTAATTTCGAAACAAAATTACAAGACTCTGTATCTGCTCTGCAGCTAATGTACAACTGGAGCTTTATCATACTCCTATGAAAAAATTGTGTTGTGCGTATACAACAACATGAGCAGTAAGCTATTCCTGTAGGATTGTTAGAGGTACACTTATCATAAAAAATATAAAAAGTTTCTCTAAGTACTAATCCGTTGTGAATGACAGTGTCACCGACAAAAATGCTCTAAGATGAATTTGAGATGGTACAAACTCCATCACCTAGAGTAAAAGCTGCAAAATAGATGAACTCAGACTAAAAACAATCAGAACTGACAGTGCTTGCAACTTAATTGGCATGTCATTGCTAGATCTTTTGAGACTATTAAAGATTATTTTAAAGCAGGTTCAAAGTTAATTCAACTACTACATCCCTCCAATTTACTCAACATTACGCAAAAGTTGATCTTGAAACCAAGGAACAAGATGTAGAGAGAAGCCCCCTTGAATTTGATCTTAACAGCCTGTCCAAATAGCCTCAGGCCTGCTCTATACCACAGGAAATGCTAAAATTAGTTAATGGAAATCTCTGAACGTTAGGAAATCTGCTATAACTATTTATGAATCTGCATTGATCATTATAGTTTAGTTGTTTTGAATCTTACCTATTACAGTGTCAATGTCCCAATATTACTTATTACAGTGTCAATGTCCCATGGTACTTTCCAAATTATTATCTTTCAACAAATTATTTAAAGAACGTCCACCCACA
This sequence comes from Pinus taeda, assembly GCA_000404065.3. Taxonomy (NCBI): domain Eukaryota; kingdom Viridiplantae; phylum Streptophyta; class Pinopsida; order Pinales; family Pinaceae; genus Pinus; species Pinus taeda. The sequence goes on along the minus strand of APFE030316334.1, from coordinate 41,752 downwards.
TTCTTGTTGTGGCTTGGGAAATCTATTATTCTTGAAATCGCCATTCCAAAAAGATATCACTCTCCTTAAAACATTTTGAGAACATGACATTACAAAATTTATGTAAACTTTTAAAAAACGAGCATATCCGTACTCTTTCAATTTCAAAACATTAATATTTGTTCTTCTATTTCAAATCTAAGAGATGTGGAAAACTTTGTTTCATGAAGCCCTGTTCATGTCAACTCACTTGCAAGACACAAACATAACGTTTTATATTTATAATGCTATACCAGCTTCACTTTTTTTCTTGCAAGAATTAGACAGGGGATTGGCTTAATTTTACACAGGCAGGGTAAAAAATCAGACGGAAAGAAATTAGAGGGAAGAAAGTTAAACAGGAGTGAGAAACCAGTGTGCAAAATCAGAATTGCTCCTTGTTTTGAAACTTGTTTTCAAAACGAAGAAAGATACAATGGTAACTGAATTGAGGTGGATGTATATAAAAATAAGGGCACATTGTTGAGTTTAAAATATCAAGCGGATGTATTAAGCATCAGTTTGGTAATAATATCTTTATCGGGGTAGCCAAGAGAGTAAAAAGTATTTTCAATCGTGATGTAGTAGTAACTTAGAAAGTGGTATCAAGATATGAAGCTAGGTGATAGTCCTGGTTTTTATATATAATAGCTAAAAATCCTCTAACAGCAGTAAAGTTAAATTGCCAATCAAACCAGAATCAAGTTTAAATAATCAAGAATGCATATATGTAACCGAATAAATTCAATTGGAATTAATTTCGAAACAAAATTACAAGACTCTGTATCTGCTCTGCAGCTAATGTACAACTGGAGCTTTATCATACTCCTATGAAAAAATTGTGTTGTGCGCATACAACAATATGAGCAGTAAACTATTCCTGCAAGATTGTTAGAGGTACACTTATCATAAAAAATATAAAAAGTTTCTCTAAGTACTAATCCGTTGTGAATGACAGTGTCACCGACAAAAATGCTCTGAGATGAATTTCGATACAGCTCACAAGCTTCATGAATCAAATCGGATGCCCCAGCCGTCAAAAACAAGTTATGATGCAGAGTCTTGGCAGAAGTGCTGGAATATTGTTGATGTTGAAATTTTGTTGCAGGGACCACAACCTGTGAGCATTGATTTAGTTTACCTCTTGGCTGCAACTCTTTCCAAATGACAACTTCCATGCTGGCACTGCACTTTTCTTCTGTGAATGGAAGTTCCTGGATGGAGGAGACGTTACTAATGTCTCATTTTAACAAAGGTTTATATGAACTTGGATATTTACTTCTGGAAGATATCACAACAATCCACTCACCATGTGGGCTTGAGATCCAATCAGGCATGTTAGTAGCATCTTCAAATTTACAAGTTGTGGCCAGCGCTATCACTCTGTCCCTGGGAGAAGGTCTTGAGCATTGCCCAACTGATCTATTCACCTCCAAATTGCATTCCCCTATTGGGCTTGGTAAGCTGAGTGACAGAATGGGAGTCGTCTGAGAAGTGTAGGAATCCCATAATTGATTCCTAAAATCCAAATGACTAGTTGGGGATCCTAGATCACTAATGGCCTCCTCTGCCTCCATGGCAGAGTAGTCCTCATTTAAGAGAGGATGGCTCAACAGCTCTGCACTGGTCCACCTCTTCTCTGGATCTCTCCTACCGCATTTCTCCAGGAAATCCCGATCACTAATGGCCTCCTCTGCCTCCATGGTAGAGTAGTCCTCATTTAAGAAAGGATGGTTCAACAGCTCTGCACTGGTCCATCTCTTCTCTGGATCTCTCCGAAAGCATTTCTCCAGGAAATCCCGGATCTGTGGTGAAAGCGATTCAGGTATCTCATGCAGCTCCTTTGTGCATCCAATGCGATACATTGCGGCGAGGGGAGTGGAAATGTGGCTCCATGGAGGCCTACCAGTGGCCATTTCAAGCACAGTGTAGGCGAGAGACCAAATATCAGAAGCAGGCCCTTGCTCCACCTGGTTCACCACTTCACGAGCCATCCATTGAGGGGTTCCCCTCAATTGCAGGGCCTCCTGGCCCTTCTCCTCATCACCAAACCTCTTAGCACAACCAAAGTCAGCAAGTTTCACACCATTGGCATCCACAAGAATATTCTTCCCCTTGATATCACAGTGCACTATCCCCTGGCTGTGTAAGTAATCAATCCCACGTAGAATGTCGCGTGTGTATGCCCTGATCACTGATTCATGTAGCTTCCCTTCGAATTTACTCAGCAGATCCACCAAGCTGCCACATGACATGTATTCTATGAACAAATTGTGCAGCTCTGCACCGTTCTCGAAGCTGTAAGCCTACCCCAGGCAGCGAACAATGTATGGAGAATCCAGGCACCGCATAATCTGGTACTCATTTTCTAAGGCAATACTAAAAGCGGCTGCGGATTTGATTGCAAAGAGTTGGCCATTAGAGTTGTTCATGGCGAGGCTGAATGTCCCAGAAGCTCCGGCCCCGACAATGGCACCCCTCACCCAGCCCTCTTCTTCCTGGGCTCTCCGCATCTCTAATTCGATTCTAAATTGCCCCTAATTCAAAAAACAGAGGAATGTGTTTTTTGAAGGGTCTAGCAGGCCGTCCGTCGGGTTGCAGAGGGTGGGTTAGAACAGAGGGCGAGCACGGGAGCAAGAGGTATTTTTGAAAATCAAAAAATGGTTAATTGGCGCGGCGCGAGGGAATAGGTCCCGGTGAATGGGCGTGATCCGCGACGCTGGAAACCGATCGGAAGAACCATGCATAAGACATATATGCGCGCATGACCATTTTGACATACATAATAGAGCCAGCCTCCATACGGGCATTTAATGCCCTATGGCAGGCTGGTTAGCTCTTGCCATATTAAAGATCATATAAACCAATCAATGTCCCATTTAATCGGACATTTAATCAATGTACATTAATTTCCTCGGCGCTCCATCGGTCCCCACGCTGTGGTCTTTCGGAGTACTTCACTGTTTTTCGGCCTTCTTTGATCGTGGAATACGCGACTTCGGTACAATGAGACAGAATACTAGTGCCAACACGGCGGTCCTTTTGCTATTTATATGTACACCTCGCACTTCGGGTTGCATAGCACAGAAGCCATTAAAGACGCTGAGTTGATAAATGGAGAGAGAAGTGATGACGAAAATGTTGATGATTCTGTGGTTTGCGTTCATGGCGCTGGAGACTGTTAGTTCGTCCATGAAGAAGCCCAATGATGACGATTCTGTTGAATTCACATCACGTATGGACGCACTTCACGACACAAGGGACCTGGAGGCGCTTTTGTCGTTCAGAGATGCGGTCATATCCGATCCATCTGGATCCCTCCTCAACTGGACATCACAAAACTCACACAATGTATGCTCCTGGAATGGGATCCGCTGCAGAAAGGGCACGAACAGAGTGGTGGCCGTAACACTTCCTGGCTTGGGATTGAAAGGTAGTCTCTCACCATCTTTGGGTAGTCTTTCATTATTACGCACTTTGAATCTCTCTAGTAATTATTTCACAGGAAGAATTCCACCGGAAATGGGGCAACTTAAAGCATTGAGTGTATTTGATCTGAGCTTTAATCTGCTATTGGTTCCTATTCCAAAATCACTGCGCAACTGTACGCATCTTCAATGGATCAAACTGTCAGTTAACAGATTGACTAGGACTATACCAATAGAGTTCGGCCGTCTGGGCAAGTTGGAACATCTCCGCTTGAAGCAAAATTACCTTACTGGAAGCATCCCATCTTCTCTGAGCAACTGCAGCTCTCTCCAGGACGTGTCCATTGGACACAACAATCTGACAGGTCCAATTCCTCTTGAACTGGGCTCACTGCAAAACTTAGACTACCTGGCTCTCGAATCCAACAAGTTGGAGGGTACCATTCCTCCATCTCTGGGAAACTGCTCTTCTCTCACGACTGTGTTTTTGGGGGACAACAAATTGTCAAGCAAAATACCACCGCAATTCGGAATGTTGAGGGAGCTTGTTCAACTGTCTATTTATGGCCCTATTTCTTTTTATGGCCAGGGCAATATTTCGGGTTCTATACCATATGAAATAGGAAATTGCAGCAAACTTGAGTGGTTGGATTTAGCAGGCAACAATATTCAGGGCTCCATCCCGGTGAGTTTATTCCACCTTCCCCTCTCCACCTTGGCGCTGACTGGAAATAATATGACTGGTGGTATACCTGAAGTAATTGGTAATTTGAGTCAATTGAGCTTGTTATCACTGGGTGTAAATACGTTCTCTGGTGTCATTCCTGAATCCATTACCAGATTGAATCAGTTAACTTATCTAAATCTTGGTACAAATATGTTAGAAGGCAGCATACCTCACGGCATTGGTAATTTAAGTATGCTGAAAAGCCTATACTTTGATAGCAACAATTTAATGGGTGGCATACCCCAAGAAATTGCTAATTTAACTCAGTTGATCCAAGTAAATTTGGGTGAAAATAATTTGACTGGTCGCATATCAGAGATAGACTTTCCGGTGTCTTTGAAGATCCTTTCTGCTTATTCTAATATTTTTTTTGGGATCCTGCCTGAATCTTTAGCCATGTGTACCCAACTTCAGCTCTTGGATTTAAGAAAAAATGGATTAACAGGGGAGCTTCCTCAATACTTGGTATTATTTAAGGACTTAAAAGTTTTAAGTCTGGGTTATAACAAGCTTTCTGGTGACATTCCTTAGTGGATTACAAATCTCACTCAATTGCAAGTGTTGGATTTATCCAACAACAAATTCAGTGGAAGAATACCATCCAACCTCCAAAGACTAAAAGGGTTCAGAATTCCTGGGTCTTCCCAACTTAGTGCTAACAAACTATATGAGGATATAATAATGGAAATAAAAGGAGCTGAATATCTTTTAACATATGTGCTAGCTTCAAATACCATATTTGACTTGTCTAGCAACAATCTTGCTGAAGAAATACCTCCAAGCATAGGAAGTCTTATTAGTTTAAGACTATTGAATTTATCTAGAAACCAACTTAAGGGACCAATCCCTACAACTCTTAGTGAGATATCTACTTTGGAGCAGTTGGACTTATCAAGAAATATTTTAAGTGGAATTATTCCTCAAGAGCTCTCTACATTAACCATGTTGGCATCTCTTGACATTTCATGGAATAGGCTTTGTGGTGAAATCCCAAAAGGAACACAGATGGACACTTTCAATGAGACTTCATTTGAAGGAAACAAATGCTTATGCGGCTATCCTTTGCAACTATGCAAGGAAACACAAAAGAGTAACACAATGAAAGGTGTTTCCATTAGAAAAGGACATGGATGGCTAAGTCGTGTAGATGAACATGTTTCATTATTTGCATTAGGATTGGGATTGGGAATTGGATTTGTTGGGGTTGTAAGTGTGATGATATTGTGGGATGATGCTAGAAATTGGGTGATGCCCCCCAAGGCGCAGCCATATTATGGAGTATACCGATTCCCCAAATAACTTGAAGGTTTGATCTATCTCCACCAATAAATTATAGTAAGAAACTATAATATTTTTCATAAAATTGTCAATTGGGTTATCTTTAAGTGGTGAGGAAAAATGATTGTTATCCTCCCCACCTAGGTTTAATTCTCATAAATGACATGTCCAACTCATATTGAGTATATTGTTGGAGCTCATATTGACTATATTGTTGTAATGTTTTCTAGCCTTGTTGTTATACAACTTTGAGACTTGAACAATATTTTGTGCGTACTTACAAGTTAGAAAGTGGAACAATATTTTCTGCTTACTTACGAACTAGAAAGTAGAACAATATTTTGTGCTTACTGACCAGCTAGAAAATTAAATTTAAATTTAGGCAACTCCTTTTGACTCAGTAGACAACTCCATTAAATTTAGCAGCACAGAAACGATTAAATTGGGCATAGAAACGATTATTTTTCATGGCCACTTACGATTTATCAATTTTTTTTCTGACTCATGGTCAATACGGCACACCAACCCAATTCAAAATAGAAATGATTACCATTTGAAACAATTTGTTCTTTGATTTTGCTGACTCCCGGGCAATACTTATACCACCCAAATTTCCACCACCACTCGCAACAATTTCCATACAGACGACTAATTTCCACCAACTATTCGTCTTTCCTTTTTAAACTATTCTTTCTTTGCATTTCTTGGTTCCTGGTCAATTCGCTGTAACCAATTAGTGCAATATTAATTGATCATGTGAACTGAAACGATTTCTCTTCCTTTGTTGCTTTTCCTGACCCCCCGGAGTCCTCGTCAATTTGGCCCCACGTACCAACCACATTGAAAACGAAACAACTTTTGTTGTCGAGATTCTTTGTTTTTCCTGACTCCTAGGCAATTACACAGACCAATCAAATTATTAATTTCCAGAATTTCTCTTCCCTATTACCTGCAGACTTCTCAACACACATAATGATAGAATTTTTGTATTTATATGTGTGTGTTTTGCGCAGATTGCATCAAGGTTTTTGAACAAAGTTTTGTGTCGATGATGATGATTCTGCGGTTTGTCATCATGGCAACGTTGGTAGCTGCATCTATGAGTAGCTATTCGATGAAGCCGGATTATTTCTCCCGTATTCATGGGGAACATGCTTTATACCATGCGTCGGGTGGAAGCACTTCCTTTCAACGTAGTGAATTTGTTTCGAACAAAGTTGGACTCAAGCTGCAGGACTCAACTAGACAGCACACAACTCACACAACGTCTGCTCCTGGAAAGGAATCCGGTGCAGAAAGAGCACGCAGAGAGTGGTGGCCATAACGCTTCCTGGTTTGGGGTTACAAAGTAGTCTCTCACCATCTTTGGGTAGTCTTTCATTATTACGCACTTTGAAGTTTGAATCTCTCTAGTAATAATTTCACAGGAAGAATTCCACCGGAAATGGGGCAACTTAAAGCATTGAGTATATTTGACCTGAGCTTTAATCTGCTATTGGGTTCTATTCCAAAATCACTGTGCAACTGTACGCATCTTCAATGGATCAGACTGTCAGTTAACAGATTGACTGGGACTATACCAATAGAGTTTGGCCGTCTGGGCAAGTTGGAACATCTCCGCTTGAAGCACAATTACCTTAGTGGAAGCATCCCATCTTCTCTGAGCAACTGCAGCTCTCTCCAAGAGGTGTCCATTGGACACAACAATCTGACAGGTCCAATTCCTCTTGAACTGGGCTCGCTGCAAAACTTAGACTACCTGGCTCTCGAATCCAACAAGTTGGAGGGTACCATTCCTCCATCTCTGGGAAACTGCTCCTCTCACGACTGTGTTTTTGGGGGACAACAAATTGTCTACCACCGCAATTGGGAAAGTTGAGGGAGCTTGTTCAACTGTCTATTTATGGCCCTTTTCATGGCCAGGGCAATATTTCGGGTTCTTTCCCATGTGAAATAGGAAATTGCAGCAAACTTGAGTGGCTGGATTTAGGAGGCAACAATATTCAGGGCTCCATCCCGGTGAGTTTATTCCACCTTCCCCTCTCCACCTTGTGTCTGATTGGAAATAATATGACTCGTGGTATACCTGAAGTGATTGGTAATTTGAGTCAATTGAGCTTGTTATCACTGGGTGTAAATACGTTCTCTGGTGTCATTCCTGAATCCATTACCAGATTGAATCAGTTAACGTATCTAAATCTTGGTACAAATATGTTAGAAGGCAGCATACCTCACGGCATTGGTAATTTAAGTATGCTGAAAAGCCTATACTTTGATAGCAACAATTTAATGGGTGGCATACCCTAAGAAATTGCTAATTTAACTGAGTTGATCCAGGTAAATTCGGGTGAAAATAATTTGACTGGTTGCATATCAGAGATAGACTTTCCGGTGTCTTTGAAGATCCTTTCTGCTTATTCTAATAGTTTTTTAGGATCACGCCTGAATCTTTAGCCATCTGTACCCAACTTCAGCTCTTGGATTTAAGAAAAATGAATTAACAGGGGAGTTTCCTCAATACCTGGTATTATTTAGGGACTTCAAAGTTTTAAGTCCAGGTTATAACAAGCTTTTTGGTGACATTCCTCAGTGGATTACAAATCTCACTCAATTGCAAGTGTTGGATTTATCCAACAAGAAGTTCAGTGGAAGAATACCATCCAACCTCCAAAGATTAAAAGGGTTCAGAATTCCTGGTCTTCCCAACTTAGCACTAATAAACTATATGAGTGTATGAGAATGGAAATAAAAGGAGTTGAATATCTTCTAACATATGTGTTAGCTGCAAATACCATATTTGACTTGTCTAGTAACAATCTTACTGAAGAAATACCTCTAAGCATAGGAAGTCTTATTAGTTTAAGACTACTGAATTTATCTAGAAACCAACTTAAGGGACCAATCCCTACAACTCTTAGTGATATATCTACTTTGGAGCAGTTAGACTTATCAAGAAATTTTTCAAGTGGAATCATTCCTCAAGAGCTCTCTACATTAACCATGTTGGCATCTCTTGACATTTCATGGAATATGCTTTGTGGTGAAATCCCAAAAGGAACACAGATGGACACTTTTAATGAGACTTCATTTGAAGGAAACAAATGCTTATGTGGTTATCCTTTGCAATTATGTAAGGAAACACAAAAGAGTAACACAATGAAAGGTGTTGCCATTAGTAAAGGACATGGATGGCTAAGTTGTGTAGATGAACATGTTTCATTATTTGCATTAGGATTGGGATTAGGGATTGGATTTGTTGGAGTTGTAAGTGTGATGATATTGTGGGATGATGCTAGAAATTGGGTGATGCCCCCCCGAGGCACAACCATATTATGGAGTATACCGATTCCCCAAATAACTTGAAGGTTTGATCTATCTCCACCAATAAATTATAGTAAGAAACTATAATATTTTTCATAAAATTGTTAATTGGGTTATCTTAGGAGGCGAGGAAGAATGATTGTTATCCTCCCCACCTAGGTTTAATTCTCATAAATGACATGTCCAACTCATATTTAGTATATTGTTGGAGCTCATATTGAGTATATTGTTGTAATGTTTTATAGCCTTGTTGTTATACAACTTTGAGACTTGAACAATATTTTGTGCTTACTTACAAGTTAGAAAGTGGAACAATATTTTGTGCTTACAAGCTAGAAAGTGGGTGTTTGGTTACATGAAAAAATATAATAATAAAGATATAATAATAAAATTATTAATTGGATTTTGTATAGGTGGTTGAGAAAAATGATGCTTTTGATGAATATTTTATAGATAGATAGATTATTTCTTTTGTCAAAATATAAAATATAAAAATTATATTGCAAATTTATTTTACTAAACAATTTGTAAACTTTTTTTTTTGCCTTTTACATGTTACTTATGGTTAACAACATTTTTCCTTTACATTTTATTTATTATTATATTGGAATGCTAATAGAATTGTGTAATTAACACTCATGGAGATGACAAGGGAGATGTTGTCCCATAACAATACATTTAAAAATAATAAAATAATACTTACATTAAAAAATTAAAAAATTTAGTAATAAAAAAAATCAACATGATCCATAAATAAAATATTTCAATTTTCACCTTAATTTTACATCAATAGAAATAGAATCATTGAAAGTAACTCCTTCAATACTTAATATAGAGTTGAAAAATAACATATAATTTTATTTATTTATTTATTTAGTATCACATGAACTATATATATAATGAAAAAATATTTTATCGTCACCTGTTTATCCCATTTTTAACATTTCAAAAATATTAATTAAAAAAAAGTTATTGTATAGATCCATCTTAACTCCACATCTACCGAGGAATCAAATATCTCAATATTCTCAAGTCCAAATCTACTAAGGAAACAAATTAGTCAAGGTGCCCATTAGATGTATATTAGTTTCTTTGCATGAAGTTTAGTCCCATCCAGGTAACAGGTTCAAACCTCACAGAGTGATTGAGGATGGAAGCCACCTTGGAGGAATTAAATTGCCTAATAAACATTAAAGCCCGATCTAGCCTTGTGCAATCTTAGTGATAATCAGCCCATTTTTGGTGGATCATTATTCTTCCATCCAATAAATGGAGTAGCCACAACTTAGGCTCAACTAGTTAGATACACACACAAGTATAAAATAAATAGAGTTTTATAACACACATAATCTTAATTTTGGGATAAAAAAATTTAATAAATTTTAAATTTAATTGATAATATTTTCCAAAGTAAACATTAAATAATAATAATAATAACAACAACAACAACAACAACAACAACAACAACAACAACAACCAACATATCCTGAAGTAGAGGAAGGGATTGCTAAGGTGAAATTTTGATTATGGTTAGTTTTTTTTATTATATCTAAAATTACCTTCATGTTGGTTCCCATCACTTCTCTACACAAAAGATTGGTGTTATTAAAACCCTAGCCACTAGAGTGTTTAGAATCTCTGGAGAAGATTTTTACGAGGATGAAAGAAACCACTTGATTGGGCTCTTCAGGAATCTTGGCTTTAGCAAAAAAGATATATTTAGTGCCCTTAATAAAGCTACTAATAATTTAGACAGAAAGAACCCTAATACACTTGACTATGGAAAGAAAGTGTTCCTCCCTCACTTTAAACGAATTACTGATAAGATTGCTAAGATTTTAAAACAAAAAGAAATCATAACTTCTTTCAAACCTATCAACACTATTAGACATAATATGAAATATGTCAAGGACAATATAGATAATTTCTACTTTGAAGCCATTTATAAAATCATTTTTTCTTATGGTTACTACTATACTAGTGAAATAAGACACTTACTAAAATTTATAATTAAAGAACATGGTGCTGATATTAACCATGAAAGAGTAAAAAGATTATGCATAAACAGAGCATGGGAAAACCACTAAGCATCATATATGTTTAGAAGATACAAAGATCATTACTAAAAAAAATCATTATTATAAACATGGGATTAGAAAAGCCCTTGAAATAAAAAGCACCCTCATAACATTAATAAAAACAATGACCTTGACATTAGTAGTAATTGGTTCCCTTACTCATTATGAACCATAAATAGTGTTCTAATATATACCATTTTTTTGTTCCTTTCCAATATTTTGTTCCGTTAGTTACTTATTTACCTCTTATTACCATATATATTTCCCTTCACCCCTCTCACCTCTATTTTATGTCTCTCTCCTTTCTTTTTCCTTCCTTTCCCTTTGTTTTATTCCTCTCATCCCTTCCCATTCTTCATTCCTTCCTTCCTTCCTTTCTCTTTGTTTTGTTCCTCCTCATCTGTTCCCATCCTTCCTTCCTTATTGTTTTTTCATTGTTTCTCCTTACTTATGTTCTCTTAAATATCATATATTGATTATCCTTAATATATATATATTATATATATATATATATATATATTATATATATATATATAAATCTAGGTTCCACATTTCATTATTTTTTCTTTTTCTATTAAAATCCATCATATTTTTAATATATATCTCTCTATGTTTTATTAACTATTATATAAAACTTATTTTCTATATATTATATAAAATTAAATTAATTATTATTATAATTAATATCTATATATATATATATATATATATATATATATAATATATTATATATATATATATATATATTTATTTATTTATTTATTTTCCATTTCTCTTAGTTAGTTTTAAAGTTTCTTAAACATACGTATGCATTATTTATTCTCATTCATTCTTTATATAATTTTTGCATGTCTTATAATGAATCTGGATAATGGTTCCAAAATGTTGACAATTAAACTCATATATGTGAACATTCTTATATAAACAAACAACTCTAATTACAGAAGCTTGAACACTTTTATATGTAAATGTATTGAATGCAAAATTAATAATTCATTTAAAACAAGTGTTGTAGGGAAACTTAGTGCATGCCACTCAAGTTAGAAATTATGCTCTAGAAAAAATTATATAAAGAATTATAACTTGCATTGGTCAATGCTAAATTAATAGTGGTTAATAGAAAAATTGAATCGTATAGTCTTGATTTGGAAAGAACAAATAATTTTTTTTTTGTGAATTTGTCTACTCCTATTATTATACAAAAAAAGTTACAGCGAGGCAAGCCTCGAAGAATCTCTCCATACTGACTATGGATTGAGTAGTGGACTTACATTGGAGGGCAAAACTTCCTTGAGAACTGACTTGTCCAAAAATAACCGTGAACTGACCAAGTAGCATTACCGACAGACTTCTGAAAGCTGAATCAACCCAAAAAAACCAAAAACTACCCAGAATTTATTACAAAACTTGGGATTTGAAACGTTGGTATAAAGATGTTCAAACTGTGGATTCTCCGATCACTGATTCAAGGTAGAACCTTGCTGAGTCCAAGCATGGACTGAACTGAAACAGACTCAAACCTTAACATAACTAAACAAGACGACAACATTAACAAGATGATAACAAAATCCACCAAGTGAAGTTGGCGTAGACCTGAAACCAGCATGTATACTGTGGAGTGCAAAGGAGGCAACCTCCTGTTTCGTTTGCAGGACCAAAAAAGAAGCGAATGTGTGTTCATTCGTCCATGGAGGTAGAAGGCTGCTTCTCGACTATCCTGCACCCATATTGCTCTGAGGCACTGGAATCCGACTGAAGGACTGCATTTTTGGCTGGCTCGCTTGAACCCGCAACCGCTCCAGGGTTCATTGCGGACAGAGTTCCTTGGCACTGGACAGGAGTGGCCTGCCTATTCTCTGAAGAGGCTCTGGGTTGAGCCGAATTCTCACACTTCTCGATCTTGACTGAAACTATAAAAGAGGAATTGACCAGGGTACAAGGAATTTGAAAACGGGTGGTGGGATGAGCACTGTGCGCACAATCCTCATTACGAGCCCACCCTCTACCTCTTCCCCTGCCTCTCCTGGTCACTAGGGATTCTATTTCATCTGAGGAAGGGTCCAAGGTATTGGAGGGGCGCTGTTGGAAAGCCCTTCCTCTTGGACCACCCCGAGAACCTCCCCTCCTGCTGATAAGTCGGAGCCGCTCACGCGGCATGCTGAAGACCTAGGTGAGGTGACGCTGGAGCGAAGGCACAGTGAGCCAGGAAGGCAAGGCGATGGAGGCACAGAGGGGCGACGAATTAGAACGCAAGGAGCGACCATAACAGAGGGGAGAGCATAGGTGGGTAAGCCTGTGACAGAGGTCGAGACCCCAAGAGACAGAGGCCAAGACCCACTGAGACGAAGGCCGAGACCTCGACTGAGACAGAGGCCGAGACACCAAATAAACCATAGGCCGAGACACCAAATGAAGCAGAGGCCGAGACCCCAATTGAAACAACGCCGAATTGCTTGTCTAGGCCAGCGGAGGTGAACTCTTATAATGGCGCATTGAGTCGCCCGGAGCAATCACCACGACCCAACAGAGGATCTGAGATCAAATCACGGGAGACGCAAGCAGCAGGAGCTCCATCGTGCTGCGAACGGTGGACTGCAGGTGGGAGTTGATGGCAACATTCAATTTAACAGTGCGGGGACTGCATGCCGTCCCTTTGTCCATACAAGTGGCGGGACTGGGCTACCACTTGCCCAGTGGGAGCGCCATCCTCGTACGTCGCTTTCAATTAAACACCCGCAGCCGGGGAGAAAGAACAAATAAATTGAGATGTCTACACATTTACAATTTTACTCCTACATTAATAATGGTGGAAAGTAACTCTTGGTAATTATATTTATTTACATCTTATTCTTATCATTTTTTATGCAAATGCTTGCTTAAATTATGGTAGGAAGTAACTCATGAGTTAAGCTATGCGGCCAAAAAATTCCAAGGAATCATTGATCTACTAATCTACTAGTTGTAGCAAAAAATTGCAGGATTTGTTTTTGTATAGAAATGGAATTTGTTGCAAATCAGTTGAATACTAAGGGATACAACACCATCCAAATACATTTTCTACTACACTATAAACTTTTGGGTAGAGCTTTTCATAGATTTTGAGTGTATGCCCGCCTCCTTATGCAAATACACAAGAGAATACCCATAAACTTGCAACTATAGTAAACATATTTCTAATGGATTTTCTTGTCACCTACCTTAATGCAGACACGAAGGCTCTATGGGAGCTATTACAATTGCATTCCATAGGTAAGACAAAGTATCGTAGTTGGTATTATCAATAATCATTTCACATGCCATACTACAAAATAATTGTATTATATAAAATATTATCGTGTTCTGAAACCCAAGTATAACTAAATGAATTTTTATCTCCATACGTCATCTTAATCGTGGAGGTCTCCTTGCCATTTCCAATTTTCATTTGTTGGCACTTCGATTCCCAGTGCCTCGATAACTCTTCCATGTTTTTATATAAGATACCCTACATTAAACTAAGACATGTGCACATGATCAAAGCATATTCATTCGAATTCTTTATCTCTTCCACCATCATCATCTTTTATATTATTATGATGATTGGAGCATATATCTTTTATGCCATACATGGAATTTCATAAAGAGTAGTGTATCTAGCTTGAACATTTCAAATGGCCAACTATGGTTGTAAATTATAGGATTCGTTAACAATCGTTGTAGGTATTGAAATTTGAGAGATGAAGCTATCATCATAGGTCATTTGCCTTTCAAAAATCCAAGTAATTAGAGTTGTCCGTTAAAAAAATAAATAAGAAGAATGTCAAACTATATGTTTACATTGTTTAGCCTGTCAATTTTTTATGAAATGTTTTTTCCAAGTAATTAGAGTTGTCCGTTAAAAAAATAAGTAAGAAGAATATCAAACTATATGTTTACATTGTTTAACTTGTCAATTTTTTATGAAATGTTCTTTTAAGTTCTGAAGATTGATGTCTTATCCTCTGCAACCAAATATACGAGATGAAGATGTTGAGCCTCCACTAATGTCTAGGAACCATCAAAAGAAATGATATTTTTGGCCATACAGGGATACTCTTGTCATGCCAAATGATTTAGTTACATATTAAGACTCTAACGTTCACATTTGCGCATTGGTACCGTCAAATTTTACTCAAATATTCACGCACAATAAACTTTCATAAGTCCATGAATCATAATAAGGATAGCTTAAATTATAAATTTGAAGATATATCATTGAGGAACCAATAATTGGCTCGTGAGACATATTATGAGAAAAGTTTTAATTCAGGTAATAGGGTGGTGTTTGGAGCAGTGTAAGAGACTTAAGGAAAAGATCAGACTATAGAGAACAAGCTTGTGGTATTTGGCGATCCTATATATGATAATTACAACATGTAGATAGCTGGGGGACGAACATATATAACATTGTATGTGCTTTTGCATCTTGTAGTTGAGTTGACCGCGCACATGTAATTGTCAGTGATATGACTTCTGCT
Organism: Pinus taeda; assembly: GCA_000404065.3. Taxonomy (NCBI): domain Eukaryota; kingdom Viridiplantae; phylum Streptophyta; class Pinopsida; order Pinales; family Pinaceae; genus Pinus; species Pinus taeda. Next base: position 26,406 of record APFE030316334.1, on the reverse strand, counting down.
AGTTTTGGTTTGAATAAATATTATTATGTTGGTATAATAACTAAATTCAAGAACATGGAACCTGCGATAGAGAGATGACATCTAAGATTAATTAAATAGTCAAGTTGTCAATGGGAGTTGGTACAAAATGGGAGCACAAAAGAAACTCTTAGAAAAATATTGCCAGTAGGAAAAGATAAAGAACTAAGTGTCTAGTGAAAATCCAAATGTCTAACTAATAGAAGGTGTCAAATGGATTGAAAATGCAAGAAAAATGGTAGGAACATATGAGTCTTAGTGTTGAACAAAGGAGAGAATGTCAAGGCCTGCTAGAGCTAGCTACCAAGGATGAGTGAGTGCACCCCAATATATGCTCCTCATCAAAGTCATCAATAACTCTGAAAGGGCCAAAGAACTAGTTGATGATATCCTCCAACAACTAGCAGATGAACTAGGGTAAGCCCGAGACACTAATGTGATTAAGTTGGACCAATTTACTAGTTCAAAAATAGACTCATCTTTGGACGTATACATTTCCATTCTTTGTTTACTTGTATGTGAGTATACTTGCATTATTACAACTGAAAACCTATCACTTTCATGCAGTTGAGGAGGCAAGTTTAACAAAACCATTGAGCACCATCTAAAAATGTAATGAATTTCCAAAAAATGTTAAATGCTTTTGACCATGTAAGGAACTTTCACAAATTTTGAACCTGACACTTACAAAATTTGATAATATGTTGATATACAGTGGGAAACCTAGAAAACTTCTTAGGATAGAGTCAATATCATATCAACATCATGCAGAAATGCGTAAAATAGAGGTAAAGTATGACATATTTTTTAGTTTTAGCCCATTGGTTAAATTTAAAATTTATAAAAATTAATCAATGGTTTTATATAGCTTGTGTTCTATGGTTTGATCATTCTATTTAAATGCATGAAACCCAACCCACATGCCTTTCTCATCTAGCAGGATGCGGCCTAACACCTCTCTCATGTTGGGATAAATATGCTTCAATCTTTAACTATGCTATTCTGAATTGAGGTCTAATCACTACTCTGGAATGCTACATACACCCACTATGCAAACATAAAACCTTGCCTCTTAGAGAGGTAAATATGATGACAATAGATGGGAAAGACTAGAAAATCAGTCAAATAGAAGGGATGATCCAGAAAGGAAAAGCGTACATAAGTACCAGATGACAAAAGAAAAACTGCAAGGAAGCAAAGATTAGATTTTGAACTTCCCCTGCCTACAGATCTATCCATTGTCTAGCACCTCTATTCCTAGGAAGTAGAGACACCCCACACTTTGAAAGAATATCAAATTCAGTGTTTTGTGCCCTGTATACATGTTGAAAAGATACCTCAATAAAAGTTGCCTTCAGGTTCGAGATCAGCTGAGCCCAGTTACAAATAGAGGGGACCTCAAATGCATGTCTCACCTGAAACCATTTATCACTAAGAGAGAATCCCTAACGATCAGGATAGTATCTAAGACCAACCACCTAGAACGTTGAAGGGCTTCCCATAATGCTAACAATTATGCCCGACATTTGTCTCCAAACCCACCAGACCAATGGAATCGATATTGAACAATGGGATCTAGTTGGAGAAACACTCCACAACCGAAAAGGTTGCCAGAGTGGGCACCATCAAAGTAACAAATCAAAAATATTTTGTCCAAATCAACAATTGAAATTGATCTGGATGTAGCTTTGGGGACTCAGGGACTTACTTCCATGAAATATGCCACAATCCATAGGGAAGCAGCCGTTGTGTCGGGAGAAATGCCTTCAAAAATAAGATTATTTCAGGTTCTCCAGATACCCCACATGACATAAAGGGGGACCGCCCTGTAGGCTTTAACTTGGAGATTCTATGATTTAATGGAGGCATAGATGGAGGACAAATCCATATGAACATTGAAAGCTAGAATAAGAGGAACCTCTGTCTAAATGGAAACAATGAAGGGGCAATGAAGAAAATGGTGTAAGCAATCCTTAGAATCAATCCTACAAAGGAAACATTTTCCAGGGCCCACGAATCCTTTCTTTAGAAAAAATTCACAAGTTGAGATTCAAGATGCAGTTATGTAGCACTAGCCAAGTGAAGCATTGATTTTATGGGACTTCCCAACCCCATATATTTGTAGTATAATTTTCAAAGGGAAGTGAATGGATTTTGGAATAAATATATTCGTACACTTCCTTTGCTGTAATCTTATCATTCATGATCCTCCCACCCCAAACAAGTCGACCGAGACACTGGGAGAAAGAGATACCAACTTAAAAGAGTAGACAACAATATGCTTCCCATTCTTTGGAAGATTTTTATTTATATGTGTATGTGTTTCACAGGTCGCATTAAGGTTTTGTTTTGAACAAAATTATGTGGCAATGATGATTCTTATGTGGTTTGTGATCATGGCAACTTCGATAACTGCATCTATGAGTGGTTATTTGATGAAGCCAAATTATTCCTCTTGCATTCATAAGGAACATGCGTTATACAATGCCCTAGATGGGCAAATTTCCTTTCAACCTAGTGAATTTATTTTGAACAAAGTTGGACTCAAGATGCAGGACTTTGAGTTGACATCACCCATGGACGTACTTCATGACACAAGGGACGTGCAAGCACTTTTGTCATTCAGGGATGCAGTCATATCTGATCCATTCAGATCCCTCCTCAACTGGATACCACAAAACTCATATGACGTGTGCTCTTGGAATGAGATCCGGTGTAGAAAGAGAACGAACAAAGTGGTTGTTGTAATACTTTCTGCTTGGGATTGAAAGTTAGTATCTCACCATCTCTAGGTACCCTTTCCCTATTACACACTTTGAATCTCTTGAGTAATAATTTCACAGGAATAATTCTACCAGAAGTGTGGCAAATTAAAGCATTAAGAATATTTGACCTCAGCTATAATTTTCTATGGGGTATGATTCCAAAATTATTGTGCAATTGTACACAGCTTCAATGGATCAAACTGTCATTTAACAACTTGACTGGGACAAATCCTCTTGAATTGACGTCATTGCAAAAATTAGAGTACCTAGCTCTCAAATCCATCAAGTTGGACGACACCATTCCTCCATCTCTGGGAAACTGCTCTTCTCTCACGATTGGTTTTTGGGAGATAACAAATTGTCAGGAAAAATACCACCACAATTGGGAAAGTTGAGGGAGCTTGTTAAACTATCTATTTATGGCCCAACTAATATCTTGGGTTCTATCCCATATGGAATAGTAAATTGTAGCAAACTTGAATGGTTGGATTTAGGATATAAGAAAATTCAGGGATCCATCCCGAAGACTATATGTCAACTTCTAGTTCTTTCCACCTTAAGTTTGGTAGAAAATATCTTGGTAGGTGCAATACCTAATTCCATAGTCAGTGTAAATCAGTCAACGTACTTATATCTTTCTAATAATGCTCTTTCTAGCGTAATCTCCAATGGAATTGGTAATTTGAGTCAGTTGATGCACTTAGATATCTCTTTGAATGCTCTTTCTAGAGACATCTCCAATCATGGCATTGGCAAGTTAAGTATGCTTGAAATTATTTACTCTCATAAGAAAAATTTAATAGGGTACATACTTGAACTGTGGGGAATTTGACCTAGTTGAGCCTTTTGCATTTTGGTGACAATCTGCTAGCCAATGACATACCTGAAAGCATTACAAAATAGAGTGAGTAGACTTATTTACATATTGGTAACAACACAATAATGGGTAGCATATCTGATGGCATTTGCAATTTGAGAAACGTTAAATACCTTTTTTTGTATAGTAACAATCTCATTGGTACAATTTCCAATAACGTGGGAGAACGTGAATCGCTACAACAGTTAAGTTTGTCTTCAAATTAGTTGAATGGAAATATTCTAGACTCTATACAAAATTGCAGTTCTCTGATGGATTTGGTATTAACAAACAATTTTTTGTCCAGGTAGAATACCACCAAATTTAAACAAATGTATGAAGTGACAAAGATTAAAGGTGTTTGAGAACAAATTGAGTGGTACTCTGGATATAGTGTTTCCAATTTCTATGCAATTTTTTTCAACTGTTTCTAATAGTTTTGTTGGGACCCCGCCAACATCTTTTTCCCTTTGTACTCAAATCTAATTATTGGATTCAAGGAAAAATAGATTAGAATGTGAGCTTGCTCATTACCTTCCATATTTTTATGATTTAAGAGTTTTAAGTCTTGGTTATAATTAGTTCCATGGGTCTATTCCTCAATGGATAAAAAATTTGACCTAGTTAGAAGTGTTGGATTTATCCAACAATAAATTCAGTGGAAGAATACCATCCAATCTTCAAACACTCAAGGGATTTAGAATTCTTAATGGTTCCAAACTTAGTGATAATTCCCTATATGATGATTTAGGGATTGTAATAAAAGGTTATGAGTATATGATCACATATGGGTTGGCCACAAACATCATTTTTGACCTGTCCAACAATAATATTATTGTAGAAATACCTCGAAGTATAGGAAGTCTAAGCAGATTGAGGTTATTGAATTTATCTAGAAATGATTTAACAAGCCAAATCCCCAAATATCTTAGTAAGATACATACTTTGGAGGAGTTGGAATTGTCAAACAATAATTTAAATGGAGGTATACCTGAAGAGCTCACTGCATCAACCATGTTGGCATCTTCGGATCTCTCATGTAATAGAATTTGTGGAAAAATCCCAAAAGGAACACAATTTGACACTTTCATTGTGATTTCATTTTAAGGAAACCCATTTTTATTTGGGAGTCCTTTACAACCATGCAAGAAAAGTGGAACATAGCCAAGAAGCACTACTATTAGTAGAGATCGAGGATGGTTGAGTCATATGAATGAACATATTTCATTAATTGCAGTAGAGTTAGGAATAAGGATTGGATTTGGTGGAGTTGTGTGTGTGATGATACTTTGCAATAATTTCCCAACCAAATAAATATTACAATCACAACATATATCATAAAGAAGAATTATCCCTAAAAGTTTTAGTTGTAACATCCTCCTCCCACATCCACCCAATTAATCATGCTAACTAGGGTAAACTTGAGACGAGAGGCTACTATGATCAGATTCAACCTCCTAGGTAACCTTAAGGAAGTGGAATGGATGGAACATCACACACAATTATCCAACATCATCAACAAAACCCTCAGGGGACAAGTCAGCTACTCAAACAGGCTGTCCCTAGGTTCCACTGTTATTCTGGACCTTTGAGGCCATAGTCGCTTTCATGCTATGGGAAAGGGAGTGACCAGAGACCTAAAGTCACTCTCATAGGCCTACATGCTAGTGAATATGTACCAAATTTTCTGATTCTGTGCTAGTGACCCCGAGATTTAAGCCACTTTTTCAGGTCCAAAGCCCAGGCCACTGCCAAAAATTGAATGAAAGCTTGAACTCAATAAAATTACAGGAAAAAAATGATGCAAAAGCAATAAGCTCAACAAGGCCTTAACCAGACTCCTACTAGCCATCACAAGAACTTCATCAAACATACTGTCAACATGTAACCTACAGGTGTAAACAATAGAATAAAGTGTAGGGATCTCATACTTTTCTAAGAATTTCCATAAACCATTTTTCCCTCATGTCATTTGCTGCATCTTCATCTATTATGTCATAGACACACTATCCATTCATACACAAGTAAAAACATGTTGAGATCCATACATAGTTGTCATAAAATGTACATCTAACCAACATAATAGGGATAGAAATACAATAAATATATCAGCCATCAAAATCCATATATATTTCAGTACATTTACACATGAAAATCAATGGAATGAATTTCTCATTAATAAATGCAATGAACCAACCAGTGATGGAAATACCACGTTCCACCCAACCATAAATTGGCTGAGCCAAGTTGCTCTTCAAAAAATCACCCCCATGCCATATTCCAAGCATGAATGTGGGACTCATAGAACATATAAAAAACACCAATCAATGTGGATGCCACTGAAGTTCTCTGCATGCACCGTGAGGAATTTTAGTGCCTCCTAGTCTCTCAGGATTTACCGTGTATCCACAGTCTAATCCAGGGATCACTAGGCCCTACACCGAGATATACTCTCCAGTATTTACTGTGCATTCCATCTCAAAATCACTAGGCCCAATGGAGATAAAGTCCACCTCTTGTCTTTACCGTATATCCCGCCATTCATCGGCGAGGATTCCTAGGCCCACTGAGGTGCACAATTTGGCTTTAGCGCAACCCATAGTTTGGTTCAGGGGTTACTAGTCTAGTGGCTTCATGCATCCTTAGACCAATTCAGGGAACACTACACCATGTGTTTGTCAATTTGGAGATCCACCCCACTTAGCTTTGAATCCAATCTGGCCATCCCACATAAACAGAATGAGAGAACCCATCTCATCAAAGCTATCAGGAAATGGCAAGACTAGGTTGAAAATACTATTGCACCTAGAAAAAACCATGCCATGGTAGAAAATAAACACATGCAATCCCATGCATGCCAAATCTATTAAGGAAAATACACATGCAAGTCGATACCTGCAATGAAACTTGTTGTAGTTGCTTGATCTTGCCATTCCCTGCTTGATCTTTTCTTCCTCTTTCCTTCTTTTCCTTTCTTGCTCCAATGCCAAAGTGCTCCCAAAAAGTGTCCAAGAGTATGAGAGAGGGAGAATAATAAAATAGCTCCAAAGCTAAACTGCCAAAAGGTTACCAACTGATCCTCAAAAGCCTTTTTATGAACAAGGCCTCTATTTTCTTCATTCTCCATTATTTTCCTTCATTTTCCTCCTCACATGCAACTTGTGACCTTTGAACTCCTTTTTCTCCTAATTTCCATTATTTTCATAAATAATTGTGCCAAAAATGCCATTTTTCCTTTCCAAAGTCTTAACCATCTCCTTTTCCAATTTCCTTAACCATAAACAACCAAATGGACACCCTTAGAATGTGCTGCCTAGTATTCAACTTGGAATAAGTCTCCCATTCATCCGTGGTTATTCTTTTTAACTTTTATTACATGGAATTTTCACCAGGGTTGTTACAGAACCCTCCCCCTTGGGGGACACTGTCCTCTGTGTTCAATCATTCATATACCTCAGCATTCTGCTGAAAAAAGACATACTACTTATGGAGCTTTATAACACATCTCAATGCTGTATTTACAATGAAAGATATTCTCAAGAGAAAAACATCATGGTAACATGATAACATACTGCATAGTGGAGCTTTAAAACACAACTCATTACAATATTTACAATGATCATCCCACTGAGTGCCAATCTATATGACATCATAACATCATGATAACATAACCACATGATAGCATAATAACATTATAACATAACCATAATGACATGATACCCATATCACATAGTGGAGCTTTATCACACAACTCGTTACGATATTTACATTCATACACATGGGTACATATAGCAATATACCATAAATATAGATACCCAAACATATGCCAAATCATATACCAAAACATATATCAAACATATACTAGTCATCATATCTAAGCACATATCAAAACATCATTTAGCATATATCAAACCATCATAAAGTAAATACCAAACAACTATATACAAATACCAAAACGCCATGTCAAGCTGCTTTGCCTCAATCGGAAAACAAAGAAAGATAAATGGCCCGCATTTGATCCGCCATCTCCCATGTAGCTTCATCGGGCCCAAAGTGCTTCCATTGCACTTTAATTTTCTCGATTGCTCGGTTCCGGAGCATGAGCACATTTTTCTACAATATACACTGAGGCTCCGACTGGAATTCTCCATCTGGTTATACTTGCAATACAGACCAATCAATTACATGATCAACATCCTTAACATACTTCTTAAGTAAAGATACATGGAAAACATCATGAACTTTCATTTTGGAGGCAGTGCAAGTTGATAGGCTACTGGACCAATCCTCTCAATGATACTGAAGGGTCCAAAAAACTGTGGTGCCATCTTAACACATGATCCAATCCACAACGAGCTCATCTTCGGTTTGATGCGCAAGTACACTTGTTCCCCAACTTGGAACTCCTTGAACAAAATGTTCTTGTCTGCATAATTCTTCTGCCTATCTTGTGCTACCTTGAGATTCTTCTTGATCAGCTGAATCTCTTGTTCCATGTCTACCAACATATCTGGTCCAATCAATACTCTGCTAACCAGATCACTCCAATTAATGGGAGTGTTACAAATTCGCACATACAATGCCTCAAAAGGACTTTATGTGATGCATCAACAACAAAAGTGCGAAGAGTGTCTCCCTTTGGTAGAGTTCGCATACATCCTCAACATGTCCTCTAATATCTTGCTGACCCTTTCTATCTTTCCATCTGTCTATGGATGATAAGTTGTGCTGAAGGCCAAATTTGTACCCAAACCTACAAATAACTCCTTCCAAAACTTGGAAGTGAACTTTGCATCCCTGTCTGAAAAAATATTCTTCAGAGCACCATGTAGTCTAACCACATCTCTGATGAACACCTATGCCACATCACTAGCTGAGAACATAGACTTCACCGGAATGAAGGGTGCAACCTTTGTTAAGCTGTCCGCAATGACCATGATGGAATCATGCTCCTCCACTGTCTTCGGCAACCCTGCAATGAATTCCATGGAAATTCCCTCCCATTTCCATTTTGGAGTCGTAATCAGCTGTAGTAGTCCACCTGGATGTTTACACTCTGCCTTCACTCACTGACAATCAAAGCATCGAGCCACAAAATCTGCTACATCCCTCTTTAAATTCGACCAATAGTAATATATTTTCACTGTTGTCAGTGTCTTCCGATAATCCAGGTGACCTGAATATGGTTTCATATGAAACTCCCTCAAGATCACCTTCTTAAGCACTCTGCTATCTGGTAGATATATCTTGTCTTAGAACCTGACCAATCCATCTGCTATAAGATGATAGTCCAAGCCCTGTGCACCTGCACCTATACCTGTACTTGCACTTGTACCTGTACTGCCACATGTACTTGTACATGTACTATCACCCTGTTACAACCTGTGCACAATCTCCATATACCTGACGTCCCGTTGTCCTGCCTGCAAGATCCTATCCTGTAACTCTGTCCCATAGGAGATCACAACTGCCAAGTGATGTATCTGTATCTATCTGCTGAGAGCATATACCACCTATTCTCTTTACTTTTGATGTATCTGATCTCGAAATCAAACTCACTAATCGTGGCCAACCATCTAGCCTACCTAGCATTCAGATTCGACTGGTCAAAAAAATAGCTCAACCCAATGTGATCACTCATAAGCACAAAATGCCTGCCAAGAAGAAAACCTTGGTTCTATGTAGATACAACCAATCCATGCCCAACAACATAATGTATGATCCCAATGGTAACACATTCAAATGTTTTGTTTTAGGCCTATTATGTAAATCAAATGTGCAAGTTGTTACCCAATAATGGACTCATTTCTTTGTACCTATAGCCAACTGCACTAACCAAGAATCTGCATGCAATTCCTTATTAAAACCACACCTATCCACCAAGTCAGGACTAACATATCCATAATTAGATCCAGGGTCAATAAAAATAGAAATAGCTTGATCACAAATCTTATCGTTCATCTCAATGATAGATGCCAGGTGTTCTTCTTTCCCATTATCCACTGCTGCATAGATATGTGGAATACTCTGACCAACATCCCCAATAGTTTGTGCCTCTTATGCACTGTATATATTAGGCCTCGCACCTTGATGTTACAGACAATATCTCCTAAGGTGTTCCTCACCACATGTTCAACACTCCAACCAACCAGTTCCCTCCCCTTTATGATGTTGTTATTGCTGTTGTGACCCATTTCTTTGTCTAGATACATTAAATCTCTTTTGTGGAGCCACATTTTCGATAGCATCTACATGTTGAGGCCTTGTCTCTTAGGCTTCCATTTACCTCTACCTTTGTCTTTTCCCTTCAATCCATGCTGAGATTCATTCTTATGCTTTGATTTCTCATAACAATGCTTCAGTTTCCCAATAACATCCTCAAGTGACCGAGGCTCATCATACTCAATATGATATCTAAATACTAATGGTAAACCACTAAAAAACCTTTGAACTTTAGCCTTCTCATCAGTAAGATATGGTACATACCTCAATAGTTCTAGGAACTTGGTCGTGTAATCTTTGTATGTCATTGATCCCGTCTTTAACTCATAGAATTATTTAGCCCTATTATCGTAGTACCTTCTGACAAGTACTTCTTTTTGAAAGGCTTCTTTAATTCTGACCAACTCAAGTCATCTGCCTTGATATCTCTAACCCGCTTAACATCTTCCCACCAGATGTTTGCTTTACCTTTCAAGCTGAAGATAACAATTCTGGTCTTCATGTTATCCGTGTACTCATGCAACTCAAATAATTTGTTCATTCCAAGTATCCAAGCCTCTGCATCTTCTAGATTCTTCACATCTCCATTAAAAGTAGGTGGTTTTTCTTTCATGAATTCATTTGGTAAGTATCCCCTATCATTCCTCCTATAATGATGATAGCGATGATGATCATGATGTCTATTAGAACCTGAATTAGAATAATACTTGTACTCATTTCCCCTCCTTTCTGGAGTGTCCAACAACCTTCCATCTCTCACTATATCAGATCCATCCAACCTATGTCTACCAGGAGATCTAGTGCCATATGCTCCATTAGTTCCATACTCATGTGCATGGATGATCCAAAGTGACCCTTGTCGCTGCATGTCTGGCAGAATCTGAAGAATTATAACATTCACCTCTACCTTCTTCTGTTGTGCCTGTATGATTTGATCATTATCTTCCTTACAACTCATTATCTCTTCCTTCAAGTTTCTCAATGTATCGGCCAAATCCACAGTATGCCCCACACCATGCTATCTATCTGATGCATAGGGATATTCTATGTAATCTACCACGTTGCTAGCATTTTTATCTTTCTCTTCCTGCAATGCATAATATGTCAGATAAACCAAATCACAGTAAACCAACGTAACTTATTATATCTTGGGGAGGATACGTTGTCTACAGGATCACCAAATCAGCGTGATACATGTATAACATAATCATAGAAACATATTGATATACAAAAGTAAATGCATCAACACATAAACATCACTATAACTAGGATCCACTTATAAATGCAAGGCCATATCAATAATGCATGCTATGACCTAATGCATGAAAACAACCATTACTCCACCATACACATTACCACATGCAACCAACAACATGCATAAGCAATGCCTAACCAACTACACATACGCATAAACACATGTAGTTGAGTATAATCACTCAGTTCTTGCAATCAACCTACAAGATTGATACATGTAATCAAAATATTCAAAATATAACCTATCGTACAAGGATGTAAGTAGGCGACCTAAAATCAACATGTAAGTGACAAATAACCATATACAATCAGTCACATACTCATGCAAAATACTCTTCACGAAGTCATCATCGAATTCTCCATGGTAACCATACTACAACCCTAATCCAACATCAAGCAATTGCAAAAAGTATATAAGTGTAAGAGACACACATGCAACTGACAAACATCCATGACCAACACATTTAACCCATCCAGTCTAAGAGTTGAACCATGCTCTGATACCATCTTCTCACATCCACCTTAGTAACCATGCCAACCAAGGTAAACATGAGACGAGAGGCTAATATGATCAAATTCCACCTCCTAGAAAACCTTAAGAAAGTGGAATCAACGAAACATCACACACAGTCATCCAACATCACCAACAAAACCCTCAGGAGACAAGTAAGCCACTCAGACAACCTGTCCCTGGGTCCCACTGCTATTCTAGACCTTAGAGGCCATAGTGACTCTCATGCTATCGGCAAGGGAGTGACCAGAGACCTAAAGTCCTCTCATAGGCCTACATGCTAGCAAATATGGACCAAACTTGTCAGTTCTATGCCAGCGACCCCAAGATTTAAGTCACTTTTTCAGGCCCAAATCTCAGGCCACTGCCGAGAATGGAATGAAAGCTTGAAATCAATAAAAGTACAAGGAAACAATGATGCAAAACAAATAAGCTCAATAAGACCTTAACCAGACCCCTACTACCCATGATAGGCATTTCATCAAACATATTGTCAATATGTAACTTATGGGTGTAAACAACAAAATTAAGTGTAGGGATCTTATATTTATATGGGAATCACCATAAACCATTGTTCCCTCATGTCATTTGCTGCATATTCATCTATTAGGTCATAGACACATTATCCATTCATATACAAGTAAAAACACGCTGAGAGCCAGACATAGTTGTTATCATAAAATGTACATCTAACCCATAACAAGGACATAAATACAATAAACATATAAACCATCAAAATCCATATATATTGATTAATGAGAAATTCATTCCATTGATTTTCATGTATCTATATACACACACACACACACACATACACACACACACACAACATATATATATATATATATATATGTATAGATACATGAAAATCAATGGAATGAATTTCTCATTAATCAATGCAATGAACCAACCGGTGATGGGACTACCACGTTCCACGCGACAATAGATTAGATGAGCCAAGTCTCTCTTCAGCCAATCACCCCCATGCCATATTCTAAGCATGAATGTGGGACTCATAGAACACATAAAAAACACCAATCAATGTGGATGCTACTAGAGTTCTCCACCTACACCGTGAGGAATTTCAATGCCTCCTAGTGTCTCAAGCTTTATTGTGCATCCACAGTCCAATGTAGGGATCACTAGGCCCTACACCGAGACATAATCTCAAGGATTTACCACGGATTCCATCATGGAATCACTAGGCCCAACGAAGAGAAAATCCACCTCTTGGCTTTATCGTATATCCCACCATTCACTAGAAAGGATTCATAGATCTACGGAGGCACACAATTTGGCTTTACCAAAACCCACAATCTGGTTTAGTGGTTACTAGGCTAGTGGCTTCATGCATCCTCAGTTCAGTTTAGGGACCACTGCACCATGTGTTTTTCAATTCAGAGATCCACCCCACTCAGTCTCAAATCCAATCCAGCCATCCCACATAAATTGAATGAGAGAACCCATCTCATCAAAGCTATTAGGAAATGGCAAGGCTAGGCTGGAAATACTATCACACCTGAAAAAAACCCATGCCAAGGTAGAAAAGAAACACATGGAATCCCATGCATGCCAAATTTAGTAAGGAAAATACACATATAAGTCGATACCTGCAATGAATCCTGCTATAACTACTTGATCCTGCCTTTCCCTACTGAAACTTTGCTTCTTCTTGCCTTGTTTTCCTTCCTTGTTCCAATGCCAAAGTGCTCCAAGAAAACTCTAAGTGTCCAAGAGTATGAGAGAGAGAGAGAATAATGAAAGATCTCCAAAGCTAAACTGACAAAAGGTTACCAACTGATCCCCATAAGCATTTTTATGAATGAGGCCTCTATTTTCTTCATTTTCCATTATTTTCCTTCATTTTCATCCTCACATGCAACTTGTGACCTTTCACCTCCTTCTTCTCCTAATTTCCATTATTTTCATAAGAATTATACCAAAAATTTCATTTTGCCTTTCCAAAGCCTTAGTCATTGCCTTTTCCAATTTCCTTAGCCATAAACAAACAAATGAACACCCCCTAGGATGTCCTGCCCAACATTCAACTTGGAATAAGTGTCCCATTCATCTTTGGTTATTGTTTTTAACTTTTATTACATGGAATTTTCACCAAGGCTATTATATTAGTGAAACATGTGCATTGCATTCTTATGTGAAATGAGTATTTATTATTCAAGAAAAATATTATATTATATAATTATTAAGATGTATTGATACTTATTTCATATTACAGGGATGCTTTTTCTATTTTCTCCCTCTCACTTTTACTTCTAACATAACATGCATATTACAAAGATGCTCTCTCTATCTTGTTATTTTCAGTTTTAGTTAAAGAAAAAGCATACATATGTTTGAAAGTCTTCGTTACCCTATATCATTATGTTTGGATTCTATGTCTCTTATTTTAAATATTTTATTATTTTTATTAAATGAAACTAACTTTACTTTATACATGCATTGGGTATACTCAAATAAAATTATAAAATGAAAACAAATAAATTGTTAATTTTTAATTTTACATGATGAAAATGGAATTTTGTTAATTTCTCTTTTTATTATGCAAAAAAGGATTTATTAATCTATATTAAATAGGAAAAAATATATATTTTTTAATACAAAATATTATAACTTTTTCCTTATTAAATTTAAAATTTTATAGAAAATATATCTTAAAATCATAATTATTTTCTATATTAAATATTATAATATCATTAAAAATTAAATTTATACTTTTACACTGTAGACTTGGTATATATTAGAATTGGGTTGAGGAATTTCCAATCTTTAAAATATAAGAAATTATGGACTGCTCAAATTTGACAATGTGAGAATATTCTTTTTCGAATACACAATCTAATGGATAATATCAGAGGATTATGAATAGGTTTTTAGTTTCAAAACCATTAAATAACAAGTGTGAAATTTGTTTAGAGTTTTATTTAATAATTCACCAAAATCGTTTTATATTGACCCGAGGTGGATGAACCCACGTTGACTTTATTTTTTTAATATATCGACGACTGCTAATGAATCTTAAGTGAATATGCTTCATCTAAGTGTCAAAGCATATATAGGATTTCACCCGTGCTCCTCATCCACGAGTTGATTTTTTTTTATTTAACTGGAATCGTTATGTGGTGCGTGATGGTGTCATTCTGGTTTATCTTCCATCGGTGTTTGCATTCGTAGTGATGACAATGGTTCCAAAGCTATCATTTAAGATCAAGATTAATTCATTTTGGTTGACCTTCTATTGCTTCCTTGTCTAAATATTAAATTTTCTTTTTCTTTTTTATTTTTATTTTTTTTCCAGAGAGAAAAAGTATCATTTTTTTTTTTTTATACTGAGACAATATAAAAACTTCGAAATTATACAAAAAGTGGCCCGATTATCAGCCATAGGAAGAGGGCAGATACGTCTTCAAAGGTCCTTTAGAGACAATTATACAACATCAAAAACTAGATCATTACACATAGTATTGTAAAACTGAAACAAGAAACAAACAAAAGGCGTTGCGGGAGCAAACAGTGGAGGTTGGGACCAAAAAAACCCAGCAGAAATAAACATGAAGGCATACAAAAATAGGAGAAAGGAGGAGAGAGATCCTATACAAGGCAGGAGATCTCAACCATCCATGCTTCCATAGACCGTGTTCCAGATGGTGAAAATGTTTTGCAGGATGGACTTAAGAGGATCCCTTGAGTCATTGAAGATTTTTTAGTTCCACCTTTTCTAGGCGCACCATAGAAAAACTAAGATAAGAAAACGCTGTGGATCTCTTTGCCTGCTCCACCATTCGAATGTTGCATGGGTAGAAACAAAATCAACGTGAGGAAAACCATAAAAATAAGCCAGATCATACCAGATTTGTCGTGTAGCGTTGCATTGGAAGAACATGTGGATATTTGAATCCTCGGCAGATTCGCACATCGAACACCTGCTAGGACCGTGCCAGCTTCTTTTCCTTAAATTGTCCCAAGTCAAGTTCTTGTTGTAGAACACCAACCACGCAAAGTAGATAATTTTCAGGGGGCATCCTGCCTTCCAGAAGACCACAGGAAACTTTTCTCTAACCCGCGCCGATAGTTGAGCATTTGGCACATACCATGTTAGATGATCCACCAGCCCAAAGCGTTGAAACCCACGACAGCCAAGAACATCTGTGATAGTTTTCCAAGACATGACTAGATTATCCGGCAAGCAAAGGTCGCTTGCGTCCTTCCATATAGGGGTAGAGCCATGCCAAGCAGATATGAGATTATCCCAAGTAAATATACCACTCCTGTGAAGAAAAGGTAATAGATTCACGGGGATGATAATGTCACTATGACCACACATAATAGGATTGATGCCAATTACAATCCTGTTTCTAGAGTATATTCTCCATTTTAGATTCTTTAAAAAGTACTGCTCAATCTTCCATAGACTAAGCCAAATAGTAGAACCATGCTTTATCCCAATCGACCCCGATCTGTACCAAAATATTAAATCAGCTTAGATCTATTGTAAGTCTTTCTTCTGTGGTGTGAAGGATGTGATGGAATCACACGCTGAGAATGGGAACAAGATGAAAGTTTCTGTGAATGGCGATAAAATAGAAGCGAAGGTTTTAACCAGGGTCCCCATGTCTCGGAAAATTGAAGGCAAAATTTAGTCTTTTAACTCCACACTCTCAAATTGTACACAATAATTTCTGTCTCCATCTTCTTCTTCTGTGCATTTTTGTTCACAACGTGTCCATGAAAATCTATGCTTTTTAATGTGAAACATTATAATTTCTTATTATTATTAATTGATTATTGTTTTTTTAGTAATTAATATTAAATATTTACTGTGACCACTCTAATGAAATTCTGAACATTCATGCATAGATATACGTAAAAAAAAATTCAATATGATTTAAAATGAATGCTATAGAGATTTTTTAATATGAAAATCAACCAATTGTGACAATGATTGTCTCAATATGAAAATCAACTTTGGTCAACCATGTTCTAATGTTAGATTGTGACAAAAATTGTCTCTTGGTATAATGTCACATTGTGACAACCGTGGTCCGCTAAGGTCAACCATGGTCCAATGTCGCATTATGACAAAGGTTGTCTCAATATGAATATCAACCATGGCCAACCATTGTCCAATGTCACATTGTGACAAATTTTGTCTCAATATGAAAATCAATCATGGTCAACCATAGTCCAACGTCGCATTGTGACAAAGATTATCTTAGTATGAAAATCAACCATGGTCAATCATTGTCCAATGTCACATTGTGACAAAGATTATGTCAATATGAAAATCAATCGTGGTTAACCATGGTCAACCATGCTTATTTTGGGGTTTATAATATTTATCTTAGGGTTTATGTACCTTCGACTTATAATATAAATCCCCTGGTTTTATAATACCTTGTGGTTTTAAAATTAATCCGTTAGGTTTACAATATCAATCCATTGGGTTTATTAATCTAATGTTTCATATTCCTAGGATATAATATTATTCATAGGATTTATAATATTAATCCTAGGGTTTAATATAAATACATTGGGTTTACAATTATGGTCAACAATTGTCCAATGTTACATTGTGCCAAAGATTGTCTCAATATGAAAATCAACCATGGTCCAACGTCGCATTGTGACAAAGATTGTTCCAGTATGAAAACCAACGATGGTAAAGCATGGTCAACAATGTTTGTTTTAAGATTTATAATATTTATCTTAGGGGGTTTATACCTTTTTTTTATAATATTTAGCCCTTGGGTTTATAATCCTTTGGGTTTTTAGTATTAATCCCTTGGGTTTATAATACCAATCTCTTAGATTTATTAATCTAAGGGTTCATATTCCTAGGGTATAATATTATTCATAGGGTCTATAATATTAATCTTTGGGTTTCATATAAATCCATTGGGTTTGTAATCATTGTCAAACATGGTCCAACGTCACATTGTGACAACAATGGTCATCCATGGTTAACCATGGTCCAATGTCGCATTGTGACAAATATTGTCTCAATATGAAAATCAACCATGGTAAAACATGGACAATCATTGTCCAATGTCGCGTGACAAATGTTGTCTTAATATAAAAACCAATTATGGTCAACCATAGTCCAACATTGCATTATGATAAAGATTGTGTCAATATGAAAATCAACCATGGTCAACCATGTTTATTGTAGAGTTTATAATATTTATCTGATGGTTTATATACCTTGGATTTATAATATTTGTCTGTTGGGTTTAATATTATACCCTTGGGTTTATAATATTTATCTTAGTCAACCATGTTTAAATGTCGCATTATGACAAAGATTGTCTCTTGGTCCAACATTATATTGATAATTAATTATTATAAATAAATAGTTGATAATTAATTATTATAAATAATAATTAATTGTTATTACTAATAATTAATTAATAATAATAATAATAATTAATGATTAATTAATCAATAATTCAATGGTCAACGATGGTCCAATGTCAAATTGTGCCAAAGATTGTCTCAATATGAAAATCAAACTTGGTTAACCATGGTCCAATGTTGCATTGTGACAAAGATTATCTTAATATGAAAATCAATGATGGTAAAGCATGGTAAACCATGTTTACTTTAGGGTTTATAATATTTATATTAGTGTTTTATACCTTGGGTTTATAATATTTATTCCTTTGGATTTATAATCCCTTGGGTTTTTAGTATTAATTCCTTGAGTTTATAATATCAATTCTTTGGGTTTATTAATCTAAGGGTTCATATTATTATGGTATAATATGATTCATAGGGTTTATAATATTAATTTTTGGGTTTAATATAAATCCATTAGGTTTATAATTATGGTCAACCATTGCCCAATGCTGCATTGTGACAAAGATTTTCTCAATATGAAAATCAACTAATATTGCATTAATTTATGATAAGAATCATAATTGATGAAATGAATTAATGAACTGAATTGAATTTATTGATTATTATTAATTTATAATGCTATTAAATTTAATTATAATAATATTGATTAAGGCGTAATCTAACTTATAGCCGAAATGACCTTTTTCACGACCTTTTTCTGGTTAATTTTAATCAAAATATGACAAGGAATTTTAAAAACTTGAGTTTAAATTATTTAATCTGCATAATTCTAGTACCCGAGGGGTTTTTCAGGGTGCTCAATTCATTTATGCACTCAAAAACATATTTTAAACAACAAAAAAATTTGAAATTGTATTGCTGTATTTTGGTGAATTCCGTTGAAAAAGACCATTTCGTCTATAAGTTAGACTACGCCGTTGATTAATAATAGTAGTAATATTATTACTTTTTTTTGTAAGCTTGGCATGACTACATCTTTATCATGTCCAATATATCACCTCGATCGAGGCAGGGAATGTAACCAATGATTTCACATCAAGAGTGCCTTAACAGAACACCCAATCACCATCTATCCAAAACCTTATAGACACTATTAATTTATAATCATAATCATAATAATAATCAATAATATTTATATTAATAAAACAATATTTATATTAATAAATAATAATATTAACACTAATACTAATATTAAGAATAACAATATTAATAATATTTCAATAACAATAATTAATATTTAGAATAACAATATTAATAATAATGAAAATAATATTAAAAATATTTTATAATAAAAATCATCTTAATAAATATTAATAATATTATTTATTAATTATGAATAATTTTATTTATTATGATGAATTATTATTATGAATATTATTATTATAATTTTTTAATGTTATATTAATATTTAATTAATAATAATAATAATAATAATAACTTTAGGCGTATAGCAACCACATTTATTATCGTAATTATGCTAATTTTTATTTAATTAATAACTCCGCATAATCTTCCATTTTGTTTACTCGATATAGATTTATGGAGCCAATAGATAGTCGCGTCCATTGGCTCAATACGCGACCATAGCTTGACATCGTTTCATTTAACCATCACTCGCTCATAGAAGGTATGTTGACAGAAAACTAATAAATCTCCCATCACATTGATAATTCGCAGGAATATCTCGCATATCGTTTTGATATATCCCATATTATGTTGAATCATGCATCAGGTTCCAGATGTATATTGGACTTCGTCTAAACAATAAGCACTATGGATAATTAATAGAGGCAGGCCTTTAAATAGAAATATCACCTATTATGTTGATAATTAGCATATCTCACACGGATAATAGGCATATCCAAAGGCGATTTCCCGCTCATAGTTTTCATTAACCCCCTCTCTTCACTGATGATGATTATAATTCCAATACTGATCATTGATATTTGTTTATTTTTATCAAAGTTTAACATGGTTGCTCTATCTTCTTGGCACGCTATGTGGTCTACTTTATTAGGGTTTGTTACGTTTCTCTCTTTTTAGGGTTATTAGGGAATGTTTTTGTAGCCATGTCTAAGTCACCCGTTCAATTCACTGCCCCGATCGAGGTGATATATTGGACATTAGGAAAATGTAGTCTTACCAAGCTTACAAAAAAAATATTGTTTGACTGGGATAGCTCAAGTGGTGATGGCCGTGGAATGAAGCCTCACTGAACAAGACATCTTGGGTTCAAATATTGTGCTACCCTTCCCCTGTAGCAGGGGGAATAATTGACATGTAAACTAAAAAATAGGAGAGTTCTACCAAGCTTAGAACTATATAAATACGCATGTAAAGTCTTCGATTAATTAATTGAAAGGATTCATTTTCTTCAAGTTTTTATGATTAGATTTATAAATTGAGTTTAAGGTGAATAATCAAGGCTATAAGCGAAGACACTCTCTCTGTCTCACTCACATATACAAAATGTGGACTCCTTGTACCTATATCTCAATTGCTAAGTACATGATCATGTGATGTAATAATAAAAATTGGAGGACTTTTCCCCTACCCATCCAAGTTCAAACTCATTGAGGTTTATTCTAACCAAAAGGTAGGGGATGTTTACACCCATTCAAGAACACATGCAAGTGGCTTGTAAGGGATATACCTCTCAATTTATATGAGGTTTTCAAGGTATCAACAATCTCATTTTTTCTTTATGTCCTTGAGGGTGGGGGATTTTTTAGAAGGAAAATGCTCAGGAGGATGAATATGGAAGACAATGTAGAGATAGGGTTTTGTAAAACATGGTAGTTTATGAGGAAATGGTTGATTGTTGCAAAAATTCCTTCAAAGATAGATCCATCATCACTATGGGAACTAGTAATGGGCCTTTCAAGGAAGATATGGATAGAACACTAGGCGATGAAGGGTTATGCTTTGGGTATTTTACATATTATAGACAAATCTCAACCTAGATTTAATTGGAGGATGGTACAACAAATAGAGTTGAAAATGAGAGGTATATTAGAAATACTTCATTGACATTAAAGGTGAGATTTGGATATCAAGAAAAAATGACGCCAAACAAATAAAATAAATTGTTTTCCTTATGTAAATTTAATTCATAAGTTTTTCATCACTCATGAATTTACTTCACATAATCCTTCATATTAGAGATGTAGGGATCATGGGAATTCCAAGGCATATTTAGCTTTGTTTGAAGAGTTAGAATGAAGTATTGGATTTAAAAATAGGTTTCAAAGTAACCTAGGACTCATTGGTGTCAATGAAGCTATGGTGAAGAGAGTTTATTCAAAGGTAAATCTACGTAAGAAGGGGTGTAAATGTGTGAAACGTCAAAGAACAAATTTAGATTGGTTCCTGGTAAGGATATTCAGATGAATCTAGTGGTTGTAATGGAAAATCGAGCTTTGATAGTGTAAATGTGTGAAGCTCGAGAGAACAAGGTTAGATTGGTTCTTTGTGAGGATATTGAGATGAATTTATTAGTTAAAATGAAAAAGAGTGTAGAAATTCCTTATAGATTCAAATTGCTAATTGTAATTAACTAAAACAATAGACTTGAATCTTCTCTACTCATCAACAGAAACAATTAAGCAATTGTGAAATCAAGAAGCATACAAGAGAAAGAATTTAATCAACACATTACACAATGATTTCCCGGGGAACACCATAGCTCACGAGGTGTAGACTAGTTGGTTTGTGTGTGGACCTTAGTCTCGACAAGATCATGGGTTCAAATCTCATGGGGAAAGGTTGAAAATGGAAATCACTTTGGTACATATTAACAATTTAAGAGTTAAAAGTTGTTGAAAAATATCATAATTATGTGATATAAATCAAATTAAATATAATAAAACATTTGCAAATAATATTTTGTATTTTATTTAAAATTAATAATATCCTAAATTAACTAACAACACATAATTCCATAAAAACATAATTTTGAAAAAATATAAATGATAAATAATATTTCTAATTTGATTTAAAATATTTAATTTAATGTGAATTTAAACAACATTTATCAATAATTAAGTTGCTAATTTATAAATTCAAAATGTCAACGAAAGTAAGCATAATATCCTTTTTGAAATAATGTAAAAACAACTATTGAATGGTATTTCTAGAAAGCAATTACACTCATAGTTTTGTCAAGTTGTTAATTACGATTACTAGGATATTATAATTAATTATCATTTTTAAGTATCCAACCGTTGAAGATGTTAAACTCTATCTATTAAGCTGCAAATGGCTCAAATTTCTTGAAATGGAAATATGTTATCTTTTAATTACATTTAAAGTATTAAATTTTATCATTCATATATACATACTACTTTCAATTTTGTGCATATAGTACAATTAAAATACGATTATACTAATTTATCATTCATATATACATACTACTTTCAATTTTGTGCATATAATACAATTAAAATACAATTATCATGTCTTAGTATGCCACTTAATTCCATATTAAACTCGATCTATTAAGCATACAAATTTCTTTGATATTTCCTCTCTGCTATGGAAGTGGGAAGCCCCTTGAAGATTAAGTGTTTTTCGAGGCTGGCCATTCACAATTGTATTCTAACTTGGGACAATTTACATAAAAGAGGCCTCTTTGGTCCTCGCTAGTGTTCCCTGTGGAGATAGGAATCTGAGACTGCTTCCACCTTTTTATTCGTTTCCCTTTTCCTGTCAAGATTTGGATGGGGTGGCTACAATTTGGGTGTCCCTCATATTAACGATGCGTCCTCCATTCACGAACGTTTCAATATATGGAATTCCAGAACTAAAGCCCATAGAACCCTTCCCCCTATGTCTTTTGGGGATTTGGTGTGCAAGGAATGCTCTGATATTTGAGGGCAAAATCTGTGTGTCTAACATTGTTGCTCTGGACATTGCGGTTTTTTTTCCCAACAAATTGGTCCAAAGAACTCCCTTCGACCCGTTTCGTATGTCGATTTGACTGACACTTTCCCTATCCGTTCCTTTGAGGTTGCTTCCTCTGAAGGGAATTGTGGATGTGGTGTGTCGTTACTCTTGGACCCTTGTGTCCATTATCATTTCTTCTAGAATGCTGGTAAGGGGGACAATTGTAGAGCTGAGATGCTCGTGTTGTGGGGTGCTCTCAAGTCGTTTTCTTGGTTGGGCATTGATAATTTCTTTTTTCGTGACTCCCTTGTTTTGATCAACTGGATTTATGGTTGTTGCTCTCTTGATGTTTTAGTTCTCTAGAATTGGATTCAATTGATCAGGAACACTCTACCTTCTTTCTCAGTTGTCTCCTTTCAACACGTCTTTCGGACACAGAATATGGAGGTCAATGCGCTCTTAAAACTTGGTCCATCCCTCTGCGAGCTTTATGTTCTTTGAAAATTTCTCTGATGATTACAGGGGATGTGGTATGGGATCGTTTGAGATTGAACTTTCATCTTTGCTTATGGGATTTGGTCTTTTTTCAGTGTTTTTTTGTGGATATCTGTCATATGAATGATCAAGTTGCTCTATAGGCTACAAATGAGCATGATTTGTTATGAAACCATGAATATGTAACTTTCCCTATATGGAATGAAAGTATGTTTTTTTCGTCTGAAAAAAGTAGTACTACTAGCAATTGCCCCTAAAGGTGCAAAGATACACCGAAGGAATGGAAAATTTGGGGAAAAAATTCTTGAACTATTTTTCTCTATGTCAAATGGAGTGGGAAAAAAAATTTCAAGGCGAAGCACGGAAAAAAAATTAAAAACAGATAGACAAATTGTTTTCCTCTATATATTCATTCATTGAATGGATGGGAGAACCTACAAAATGGAAAGTGGATATTGATTGAGGCATCTAAACATTGATGCTGATATTCATTGAAGCATCCAAGAATTTGTGATTTTGTATTTTTTAAAATTAAAATTAGGATTTCCAGAAACTAATGTCGAAACTGATATTGATAATGAGGATTTCGAGACACTGATATTGATATTGGACGAGGTATATGAGAGGATTTTGAGAACCTGATATTGATATTGGACGAGGTATATAACAAATTTGCAAGTATGTATTTTATAATACTATAATCAAGATTTCCAGAAGCTAATATATCCAAGTAATTTCCAGAAACTGATATACTACACAAGTTTGAGAGAAGTATAGAATTTGCACGACTTTGGCGAACACAAGAGTTTCTCAGCAGGGTACTCTTGTCATTCCCACATTTCATCACTTGTTAGGACTCAGATTCATGGTAGGCATAATTCCCTTAATGTACAAGTAGTCATATGATTTTGTTTTCTAATTCTAGTTTGAATACTTCACATTTGAGTAAAATATGTCTTAATATATCTTGTAATGTTTTTTCTTCATTGGGATGTCTTCATTCGGGGACTGGAACTCTTGCAACAGGATTTTTCACAAAAGGTGTGATTACAAAAATAATGTTCACGACAAATACATTTTATAAGAAAATTCCATAATATTTGATGAGAAATTTCACAATTGTTTGTCTGCACTGGAATATATTCCCTCTCACACAAGGAATTTCTTAACAATAATCTTAACCTTTATAACTGACTACTCTATGTCTTGTGGATCAAAATATTTAAATTTAAAGTATGACTTTAATTTCATTGTTTTCATTTTTCTAAAACCTTTTTCAGGGCATGTGTTATAACTGACTACTCTATGTCTTGTGGACCAAAATATTTAAATTTAAAGTATGACTTTAATTTCATTGTTTTCATTTTTTTTAAAACCTTTTTCAGGGCATGTATAACACTTGGCTTGCACCATATGTTAATGCCTTTATAAGCCATGCTAGTAAGTGGTTCTCATTATAAGCTCACTTGGTAGATACACATAATTAATAAGTAAAAAAATCTATAGCAAAGTATACATTGCAACTAAATGTATAAAAGACATTTTTTTTTAATGGAAACCATGGGTTATGGGCCCACCAACCTTCTACTGTATCACTCTAATTTTTCTATTGCATATCAAATTTCATTCAACCTACAAATAGAGTTGATATCTAAACATAGTTGAATTCCTTCATTTATAATTCACTACGCTAGATGCTTAAAATAACATATTTCCTTTCATAGCTTTTCATAACTTTTATTTTTATGTTGAAGCATTGCTATGTGTCTTACTAGTTTCTTTCTAGTTTCACCACTATTTATTGATAAATCTCTTGCCAAATAAACATAAATCCTTTTCATGTAAGGAAAACCAATTTTAAATCTATCATTTTCATGTAATAGAGGTCAATCTTAAATCTTATTAATTAACTATATGCTCTTCAAATAAATTTACATACACATACTAAAATTCTTTAATAAACCAGATAAATTTTAACATTCCTTATAAATATATTAAACCCATATCATAATTTTTTTATTATTTTCAGTGTTTTTATATCTTTATAATATTCTCGATAATATGAGAGTAACTAATACTTTCTTTAAATCCTTATTTATAAATTTTACCTACCAAATATCTATATCAGTAGTTTTTATATCTTTATAATATCCTCAATAATATGAGAGTCTAATACTTTCTTTAAATCCTTATTTATAAATTTTACTACCAAATATCCATCTCATTAAATATTTAAATTTGGATGAATGATTCTATTTCTTATAATATATAAGAAGTATTTATCAAAAAATCAAATCAATCACTTAAAAAAACACCATAATAACTAATAAATAAATCACAATAATAAATACCAAATCTAATATTATTGCCTTGAGGTTGGATAACGTTCTTTTATATTAAAAAGATACCATAATAAGGAATAACTAAATAACAATAATAAATACTAAATATAATATTATTGCCTTGAGGTTTTTTATATTTAGAAACTATTTAAGATAAACATGTGAATACACAATTGATTGGACACCGTTTCGTCGAGTGATACGTCAGTTGGACAAGCGGGAGAGGGAGAATGGCCAGTGTGCAACGTGTTTTCATACTTGTCGGTCGAGTGATACGTCAGCTAGACAAGCAGAACCAATGGTGGAAAACAAGAGTAGCGACAGCGGTTTCCTCGAACTAACAGCGCGCAGCATGCCCAAATAGCTGGTTGCTCGAACGAACCAATGGTGGATAACTAAGAGTAGCGACAGCTGTTTCCTCGAACTAACAGCGTGCAGCATGCCAAGATAGCTGCTTGCTCGAACAAACGGTGGAAAAAAGACGTAGTGACAGGTGTTCGCTCGAACGGTGCAAAAGAAAAAGGAAGACGATGGTCGGCGGTTACCTGATTAAAAAAAACACCTTCGGTTTAAGTGCTTTGACAAATCCAATCCAACGGTGTCAAAGTTTGACGGATCCAACGGTGGAAAACGAAAAGGTTGACGATAGAACTGATTCAATAAGGACACCTTCGGTGTAATTAT
>APFE030316330.1:40408-54643 GCA_000404065.3 Pinus taeda | reverse complement strand
TCGAGCCTCATTGTAACACAATTCAGAGGCATGTAGCCACACATCTCTTCTCAGAGATAAGCTACCATCGCCCTAGCTGGTTTATTTCTATTTCCGCTTGTAAGCATATTTCAATATTTTCCATTAATGAAATGAAGTATTATTTCCGTTGCATCTTTGTGTATATGGTTATCTCTGTATTTTATTGCATTCCTCTTTAAATCCGGATCAAGATCCTAAAGAGCAGAGTTAATTGCCTTCTATTGATCACCTGTTACCTGAATATCGTAATGAATTGCAGGAAGACACAGTTTTGGACAGGAAAGTGAGAACGACGCGCATGGGAGACATTGAATACCTTAGAATTGGGCTCAGGGGTCCAAATCCAAGCAATGAAAAATGGATAGAGATTGGACAGGTGAGAAAGTTGTATCCTCACTTAGTCGATGCTTGAAAACCAACTTTCGGTGGTCCAAAAGCTTTTTCAGTGGGAAGGTCATGATCTGAATTGGATCCTTAAACAATTCCATGATTGGTAAGAATGAATGACAAACTTTAAGAAATCTTATAACTATCAGAAATAACCTCTGAATAATGGCAATTTGCAGCCAGTACGAAGCAACGAGGACCTTTGGTCAAAGTGCATTGGTCGTTGGCCCATGGAGACTGCGCATGGTGCAAAAATAGCAATTGGGAAGCTCAAATCTGGAGGAGGCTATTTCTGATACGTGATTCACTAAGCTGGGAAAAACCCATTGAGAAGGAAAAGCCCCGAGTGCTTGGTGACAAGGGAAACCAGAAAACCATGGAAAAGTGCTAAAACCGACAAGGCGGGTCCTGTTAGCCTCCTGCTACAGCAGGTTACTCATATTTCATGATGGACTTTTTTACAGGCCAAATATGTCATACTTTGCATGCTGCAATGCTCCATATTTGTAACAGTCACCAAAGAAAGAGGCCATGAAAGAATGCTACTCAAAGTTCATTTGCTGCATTCCAATTTTGAAGAGTTATTCCATTTTTGTACAAATCTCATTCAAAGGGAGGTCCAAACAACTTAAACTTGGTCTCCCTAGGTTTCAATTTCCTGTTTTAGAATATAGAGAATGAATAATCTGTCCAAACAGCTTAATCTTGGCAGATTTTAGATAGGTAGAGAAGCAAGGGTACTCAACAGCTTAATCTGAGCCCCTGGAAGAAATAAGTGTAGATATAGATAGGACAAAAGTGCAAAAGAAAAAGTTGAAAAGCTGGGTCTGCAAGTCCAAGTGCACCCAAACCAAAAGAAGAAAAAATGTTAGGTAAGTAGGCTGGGTAGGTAATTTTGAGGTTGCAGAATGTTGATTTGAGATCAATTCCACATTTTCAAGTGTTACACCCACGCAAATCACAGTCAGCAGGCAGTTCCCATTTGAAGGACTTCAAGCAAGGCATTACTAACTTCCCCTTCTTCTTATTCCCTAAATCATTTATTAACTTCCCCTAAAGAGGTCAAGATCTGCTTGATATCTCTTAGTTTCATCATTTTCCATAGCATTTGCCTTGGTAAAGATCTGCTTTATCCAAGGAGGGTACATATTTTCTCTGCAAAGTTCTATCTCCCCTTTGAAGCCTAAGACCTCTAGAACTTAGCGCTTTCTTGTCATTTTCATATTAACTACTGACATTATTATGTAAATCCCTATATATTTCCCCTTCCCCCTACTAAAACTATGTTAATAATCCCCCTATGTAAATATCCCCTTCCCTGGTCGAAATATAACCATAAATATCTCCTTGGGAATTACTAAGTCACCTGGATCTTAGTAAGAGCCCTCATCTCCACATAATTCCCCTTCCCTAGTGTTTGGACTCCTTCCAAAACACATAGAACCCCTCTCCAAATGCATAAACCAACCCCCTCCGCCCATTTCTTTGGAAATTATTAAGCTTTGATTAATAATTAAACAAAGCGCCGAAACATCACACCGTTTCCTAAAGTTTAAACCCACCTGCGCCGCGAAAAATTAAAAATTGACGCGCGCGCACTTGTACTAAACCCCGCGCATCTTCCCTTCCCGTCCACCGTCGAATCGCCTCCCCCAGATCCGACGACCCTTGTGCATATCGGGCACCCTCTTGTATGGGTACGTTAGCACTCGATGTCCGACAGTTTTACCGTCGTTGTTAGGCCCCTATACTACTAGTGTAACCCCTTATTGTTATTAGTACAACCCACTTATTATATTGATGTACCCATGTAGTGCCCATATTGTTACTATTGTGCCCCATAGAAGCCCACTATTATTATTATTGTGCCCTTACATTATTATTGTTATGTCGGCTCTGGTTATGTTATGAGCCCTTAGACTCCTATATATAGAAAGGAGGTCTTTTCATTTGTATCATCCAAGAATTGTTCATTTATGTAATGTAAAGGAGGTTGCCCCCTCGAAGAGGCTGAATTCTAAGGTGTGGATCTCTCTTTTCTATCTTTTTGTGAGCTGGTTTCATAACATTTAAAGGCAGCGAGTAGATGGGTATCTTATACTCGTAAGCGACTTAGTGTATGCGAACCCATCCCGCCCCTGCCAACCATCACCACTGGGTTTTCCATCTGCCCTCTCAATAATGTGTCAATACAATGTCTCAAGGTCGAACACATACTAGAAAGTTGCCTCAATCATACACGGTATCCTTTGCTCATGCATGGTCCTGACATGCCCTGTGGAAAGAGTGATGCATGTCTCCCTTGTGACCTACTCCCCAAGTGTAGGCTCACTGATGAATGATATGCCACCCGTGCAGATGATCACATCATCCCCCAACCTATGGTTGTCAACTCATGCACCAACCTAATGCTGCCACTTAAAAGTCTTTTCCCTAGTGCGTTGAGTGTCATCCCAATATCTCGGGGGAGCTCCCTGTCCCCAGCTGCTCATGCCCATAGTGTCAAAGGACAACAGCCAAATCATCTGTGTATATAAGTGATGGATAATAGGTACATGCATGTGAGTCCCCATGGATACCATTGAGTATTTATCATGTAGTTCCAGTCAATCATGTGTGAAGTAAACCTAAAGATATGCCTGGGGTCTCTGTCCATAGGTCTACTTGGAGGCAACCCTCCAAGACCTCGCTTTGTAGCACCATATGCCCCTGCATCCCATCGAGTATCCCTGTAGTCCTTGACCTGGCACTGTACCCTACAACCTATCGTTATACACCACTAGATACCCTGTGCTAGTGATGTACCATCTTGTATCATCTCGTATCCTGCGTGTGTCACTGTATTTGGCTCTCCCCACGTGTACTCGATGCGATTTGAATTGCTCAATGCAAACCACCATTTTGCATCAAGAAAACACGCATTTCCATGCACCTCTGCAAGCCACTACCCATCACTACATACCTCTATACAACACTGGATGGTAGGTTCTAAGATTGTGTATGTATGCATTAGGTCACATCCCTTTACATAATATTGGACTCTACAGCATATCCTTGTGCACCCGTGGGTACCACTGCCTACTATCGTACCACCCTATATCATATGCCATCCTAGATGTGCCAACACATCGACCACTCTGCTCGTAATCCCTCCATGATGTGGGCTACATCTCCCCATCTTTCCTGAAAGACCTGAGTGGTTTGACTCCTCATGCCAATGGGAATGAGACTATTGTGTCTATCCTCAGTATCTCCACTATCCAATATACTGATGAGAGAGCACTATATCCATGTAATGCCCCGTCCAATGGTCTATCGATGCCACCTCCTGCTACCAACTCCTATACGAGTAGGCTAATCAACCTGTGACTCCATGCACAATCAATATGCCATGACAACTCATGAAATTTTCTTGGTCCTATGCCAATCCATCCTGTCACTAGTGTTGTCAAGAAATCTGAAGGGGATATGAAAAGGTATATGCACCCAACCACCAAGTCCATCACGTAGCTACTACCATGACCTACTGACTCTACAATGTGAAGGAGAATCCCACCTGGATCCCAACAATAGTCTGGTCCTAGAGTCCCATTAGTAATTTGTAACCTCCATTGAGCTATGGCCATGGATGCATCTAACCTCCTAGCTAGATCCACCAGATACCAACTCAATATCTCTCACCATCCA
This sequence comes from Pinus taeda, assembly GCA_000404065.3. Lineage (NCBI taxonomy): Eukaryota > Viridiplantae > Streptophyta > Pinopsida > Pinales > Pinaceae > Pinus > Pinus taeda. The sequence goes on along the minus strand of APFE030316330.1, from coordinate 50,548 downwards.
ACCCCAAGGGAAGGATCGAGAGCATAAACTCTCGTATATCGAACTAACCCTCCATCCTTCCAAGGATGCACCCTCCACAACTCACATCGCCTCATCTCACCATCCTCGTTAACACATAAAATATGACGAGGTGACTCTACCTCTCCCTCTCCAATCTGTAGCAGTAACCTACTAGTGCTACCAACCTCTAATGTCTGAGTAGGGTTTCCCCATCGCTCCAATGCGCACTCCAACTGAACCATTAGGGAACCCAATCGTTCCCCAAAACAAGTCAGTTTGGATGTTGATTCATCACAAACCACTCTCATGCCCTCCAACTCCTCCTTTTGCTATAGAATGGCCTCTCGCACTGTCATGGCCTTCTTTCTCAACACTAGAAGGCTAGCCCCGAACTGAAGAAACTATGGAGGGCAGTCATCCTCTATAAGCTCGATCACTGCTATGGACCCCTCTATCTCTTATGGTAACTCCTCAGTGACAAGTATGCCTCTAGGCACCTCATCAACTTGTTGTGGGTGGCCATCATTGAGAAACTATATCATAGCACTAGGTACCTCATAAATCATTGACATCTCATCAATAGATGGCCCTCCGAGTGTATGCTCTACTCCCTCAACCGAGGTGTCTTCTGGAGCTACCAAAGAGGCCTCCAACAATGGTGACTCCTGTGCCACACTGGGTATATCGATGTGCCCCTCACCATCCTGCATGTCCTCTTGATCAATCTCCTCCTCAAGCTTCTGACATCTAAATCCCAGTCCCCACAAGTAGAAATCTGTCATGGTCTCATCCGCTAGCTTTCATCATCCTATCCACTCCCTTTGAGGGTGTCTAGTGTCCTTTCAGTTAAATCTCTCCATGCGCCTCTATGTGGAACCTTTGTAGGATTTGATATGTACATGACCCAAAAGGATCATCCCTCAGTACCACCATTCCATATCATCTCCATCCAAGTTGAAAGTGGCATGTCTAATAGTGTCTCCCTCCCTCATGGGGTTTAGCCAGAAATATGTGTCCAATTCTTGTACCCATTTTCCGACTGAACTCCTAGCTGAAACATCAAAGTAGGTGAGGGTGATTTGTCCCTCAATGATACTCACTCTCCCTTGAGTCATTGGTTTGTCTATAGTTAACCCATCATAATGCATACATGCCCAAATCTTCTGTGATCTTGCTCGCTACTCCACAACTACCCAAGATCATGCTCTGATACCATTGTAATGACCCTAAGTAGGAAACACAAGTGATAACAACAAATATTCTACACAGAAAAATACAAAAATGAAATATTCATCAATCACCCATAGAAAAACTCTAAATGAAGAAATTTTGAGCCATTTTATTAGAATTATGTTAGACAAATACAATACATAGTAGAATGGTGCACTTGGGCTTGTCTCAAAGGACAAGCAGGACCAAACCCAGGTAGGAAAATCGTTGTGCTGAAGGTTTCCAAGTTGCTGCACCAATCTACACTGTATTACTAAGAAAACTACTGCCCTACTAAATTTTGAATGGCTGCAAAGTGCAATAAAATTTCCCAGAAATTTATATGCTTTTAACCCCAGACTCCTTGGCCAAAACCCAAAGAAACCTAGAAGGGAATTTGACTAGTTTTGACTTCTGATTTTCGACCCCCTTGGAGCCTCACCCCAGCGATTGCTACCAAATTTGACCTACTACAAACTACCTACAAATCCCTCTGTAAACTTCTCCAAAATGTTGGATTTATGCCTACTATTCAACTCCTCACTTCCTGGATGACTCTTAGCCAAGATCAATTGCTCCCTAAACACCACAAATTTCTGTTGGGTGGCCTTTGCGTTGTCCCTCTACTCATGAATGTGAATTAGTGGTAGTTGGCTCAGCTAGCTACAAACTCGAGTGAAAATGCTTTCTCTATGCTATCTCCTCAGCTCCCGAGCCTCCCACCAAGCAATGAGTCCCGTGTTGATCTTCAAATCCCTCTGAGTTCTTTTTGGCTCCCTAGAAATACGCACTTCCCTCTCTCTGCGATGGTGACTGATATGCGTTGTTGCCCGCGAATCCCTGAAATATCTTGTACAGTAGCCTCCCTAGGGCGGGCACAAATGGTCCCTCGAGGTAGAGGTTGAATCTCCCGCATGAGAGATTCATGGCTAAACACCGGTAGAATTGATAAACAGCAAAGCGCACAAGTGATTGTTTGTTTGCAAATGTAGAATATACCAAATGAAGGCCTACAAGCTCTATTTATAATTTCTATTCCTCTCCCTTGGTGGTCCCCACCTTCCACTAATAAAATATTACTTTGCCACTATTCTTCATTAAAATAATAATTTCCATTTTTCTCCCACAAAATAATATTTTCTCCTTTTTATTTAATATCACCAAAAATTAGCAAAACTCCTTAGTGAATTTCGCACTCAAAAAAATTTGGAACATTGCGGAGGTAGCCCCATCAGTTTCTTATTTGTTCCCTGATGGGGCTACCTCTGTAATGTTCCAAATTTAGTTTAGCACCTTTCTTGTTGCCTTCCATTTTCTAGCTCTAGCTTGGTGTTACACAGTAATTTGTCACCGTTGGTCACTGTCCCTGTTACCCTTGTTTTCGTACATTGGAGGACACATTTATGGACCTGTGACCAGTGACATAACCTAAAAACACTTGCATTGTGTTCCCTTGAGCATGAACTTCATATTCCCTGAAGACACCTTTTGCAGATTATCCCTAAAAAATGCCCTTTTTCCATTAGCGTGGGTTCACAATGTCTTACCCGCGCCAATGACTCAGTTCCTTAAAAGGGGGCGCGCCCATTGATGCTCTGTCATAGAGCAAAGCCCGCGCCACCTAAATTTGGTTATGATTTTTAGCCAGCGCGCACTCATATGTTTTTTCCTCTTTGTTCATGGAGTTCTCTAAGGGAAAAATCCTCATGAAAGAGGTCGAGTGTCATCTTTTTATCCATGACAACTAAGTTCACTCGCTTTTCAGGGATAATGCTAATCTTCAATAGGCGTCCTGATACAATGCATACTCCTTCCTCCTCCATCTATAAATAACTGTCCTCCTGCATTAAACCAACTAGTTTTCCTAGAGCTATTGTGAGTGTTGAAGTAATGCTGGAGTGATAGAGAGAATTGCAAAGTATAGAGAGGTTATGCTGCCGAAATATTGAGAGAGAAAAGGTGTTTGCAAGGCGTGTATAGTTGCTCGCCCAGTCAGAGGAGGTTCAATATCAGAACCTTGGTTGTAATCTTTCTCTGTTTTTACTCATTAATAGACGACTATCATTATGGTTCCACTCATGTGTCTTTATAACGGTATTTGAGTTATATCTTTTCTGACTGATATATAATTGCATATATTGGATTTTATGCTTGTATTTGTATCGTTCTTTGCATGTGCAGGTGTCCGTTCACATGGATCGTGGGGATTGTGACCAGCCGGAGTAAAGGAACGGGAGCGTCAATTCTTCTACAACTACTAGCGTTGGAATCCAGGTAGGCCATCATCATCATTCTCTGATTTATGCAATTAGGAACCTGCGTGTTAGCATTGTGTGATTGTTGCTAGACCCGTGTTGGGCTAGTGGGATCGCCTCTGTCCGCAGAGGGTATTTACCAGTTCAACAATTTGGCGACTCCACTGGGGAACAACTTGTTGTTTGTTTTTGTGTTGTTTGATTTGTAAACTGTAGACGGAGTCTGAAGCACGACCATATAGCCTTCGAAACACTATTGCTATGCAGTAGTGAAGTAGATCAAAGCCACTTCAGTCAATCTCCGGTTTGGTTTACAAACTGAACGATTTCAACCTTGCCTTGCATGTTAATTTTTCTCTTGTTTACTGGCTTGAATAGCTTTCTGGGCTGAATTTCTTGCTGTTTATTGCTTGCTGGCCTTTCTAGATACTGTAAACCAAGCCTTGGACTACCTGTTTTGTTTTTTTTGCCTGGCAAACTTGATTAGCGCGGTTTTTCTTCTGACAGTCGCGCTGATTGGCGCCTATTCCTAGCAAACAACCCGCGCCAATCCCTTAGTAGCACAAGTTGTAGTCTGACAGTCGCGCCAGACTTGTTAACTTTTTCAAATTAGCTTGTTTGTCAACATTTTGAGCTTGGATTTGTATCTTTTTGCATCTTTTACACCTCCTGGAAGTTTGTTGGGTTGTTATTTGACTGGTTGTGCTTTTTATCCTTCAGTTGTTCGCCTTTTTCTATCGATTTTATATCTTGGCCCTAGTGGCTTTGCATGTCGAGCCTTCTGTCGGATTTATGGTTTGATGATCCAGTCAGTTTATTGGTTGTTTTCCACATTCCTTTGGTAGTTGTACAAGTTTTGCATTCTATGCTGCAAGTAACTCACTTTTAGCTTGCTTATTTCTTGTTTGACTTCAGTTGAACTTAGATTGCATAGTTCTTTGAAGATCTTGGAGTTTTCTTTGTGTGGATAGGCCATTTTTCATGTTTCAGAATTGGTTCTAGATTCCTTTGAGTGAATTATCTGTTTAGTGCATATCTCTTGAAATCTGTTTGAGTGCATCATACTATTTTAAAAGGAAAGAAAAAGCAAAAGATTTTTTTGCTTTTTATTAATTAGCATTTTTGTTAATTGTTGCTTTTAAAAAAGAAAAAGAAAAAGATTTCCATTTCTTGTTATTAGCTGCATTAGAATCTTTGTGATCGTTTTGTTTGTATAAAACTCTCAACTCTCCCGTAGATAGAGTTCATTCAATGAAACGATACAGTTTTCGCATATAGTTTGCATTTAGGAAATTTCAAGAGACCACATACGGTAGGACCGCAAACTGAAACATAATTAAAGATAAACCGTAAAATGAATTCAATGAACCTAACAATGCATTGAAACATAACGCTCATATTCTAGAGGTCTAGGTTAGAGACATGTTCCGGCGTCTTTAAACCTGGTAGTTTATCGTTGAGTGGTTGGGTGATTCCTCCACGATGAAACGGTAAGTGCCAGTACGGATTGTGCTCCCACGTACCGTCGAGTATATATTGGGAGACCCCTATAGGCTTGCAACCTTTGATCCATAGGAAGCTGAGTCTGCCACCCTACAAACCGTAATGCACTGAACACAGCATTTGGGAAGATTGACTGCCGTATGTAAAGTCCTTGGTGTTCATCTGATCGCCAAGGTGTATATAGCAGTTTTACGGATTGTTTGGCAAACCCTTTTACCTAGATTTCCAGAGTAGTCGCTTTTGATCCTTTTCAGACTCTCTAAAAGAAAAGGTGTAAGTGAGCATCTTGTCACTTCGTGCTCATTAAACAATCGAAGGAGAGTAGAGTCATCTTTTCGTCCTTTTCTCGACTCTTTAAAAATGAAAAGGTCAAGTCACGTGTCTTAAAATCTATTTGGCCACGATCACATTACTTGGTTAGATCTTGTGTGCACTAGTTTGAGTAGGATTTCGTTTTGTTATGGCAACTTTTCCAGGATTTACCAATCCCAGTTCCCCTCTTGATGGGAATCTTGGTCGTTTCCCTTCTCCTGGAAATACTGGTGCTCTTTATATGGCGACATTAACCCTTCCAGGGTTAACTGTTGGGTTACCAGTTTGGTTATTTTCAAACTCTGTAGTCCCTGCTATGTCGGCTGATACTCCATCAGTCCCTCCACCTGCACAACATCATGTTGAACCTAAGGTGGACCCCTCCCCTTCGACACCTACTTCTACGTCTCCTTCTTGTACTTCGCCTGGTGAAAGTCTCGAGTCGAGTAACCAGGTGGCTAAGAAGAAGAAGAAGAAGACCAAGAAGAAGAAGAAGTCTCCTAAGGGAGAGGCTACCAACACAATGAAGACTACACGCACAACTGTTGCTCCATCATAGACATCAGAAGTCGGACTCCTTCCCACTCCTCCGCGGAAGGTTAAGTTTCCTTGTCTATTATGCAAGGAGGACCATCTTCTTCGTGATTGTCCTGGCATTCCCAGGGTCTTAGAAGTATGGTCCCGCGATCCGGCCCATCCCTCATCGTCCACTGAAGCTCACGACGATGTTACCTCATCAGTTGGGAGTGGTAAGGGCAAAGGGAAGATTCGATTCCCCTGCAGGTTTTGTGAAGGCAATCATCCCCTTCACCTTTGTCCACTCATGGATAAAACCTCCATTGTTTTGGAAAGTCTTGCAGTTCCCTCACCCCAACTCCCTGCTGGATATCAGTGTCTTTCTGCAGTCGCAGATCGTTCCCCTGCTGACTACAAGATTGGTTTACACTCCTCTCTTGTCCAGCCTCCTCTTCCTGGACCTGGCTCTGCCTAGCCTGTTCCAGACCAACCATTGGTCGGAGAGCATGTCAACTCGAGTTCACCACCCCTCGACCACCCTGTTCTAGAAGAGCGTCATGATCATGTTCTTCTCGTCTCATCGGATTCTCCTGAGTCCGAAAGCGATCCTCTTGTCCCCGTTGAATCAGAGGGTTTTTCTTCGATTCCTTTGGCACAGGGGGGTAATCCTACGATTCCCCCACCAAGTAATTCGGTCGTTTCCTTCGACTGGCGTCACCTAACTGCTTTCCGCCTTCCATCCCATGTGCCTTTCTAGATTACAGTACTTGCCTGTGATAAGGCAGTACCTGGCACTGTTTTGGATGCAGGCGCGTCGGTCAGTCTTATGTCGTATACTACTTGGCAAGCTCTCGGTTCCCCGCAGCTCAGGCCGGTCACGCAGACTCTGTTGGCTTTCGACGGAGGAGCATGTCCATCTCTAGGAGTCCTCCCGAAGTTCCCTATTACTTTGGGAGGTAAAACCGTCTATATAGACGTATTGGTTACCCAAGGCGCTTTAGATTTACATATTCTCCTTGGTCGTGACTATGTTTATGCCATGGGGGCCCTCGTCTCTTCACTTTTCCGTGTGGTTTTCTTTCCACACGATGGAAGGATTGTAACTATTGATCAATTATCGTTCTTTAGTCCTCCGGTGCCCCCTGCGCAGTTGTCACCCCCTCCTAGTTCTCATCCACCGGTTGTATTTGCCCCCCCGCAGGTCAGCTATGTGGCTACCTCTCCCATGCCTATATCCAACACTGCCACCATCGTGCATAGTGTTTTGGGGGCATTGGGTCCCGACTTCCATGACCTTGACCTCCCATCGGGAGCGCCACTCTTGGAAGCCCCGACTTCCTGTTCATTATGATGAAGATCGGGCGGAGCATAGTTCATTTCCCTCTGTCAAGCTCCCTAAAAAATGAAACAAGGAGTCTCGAGGATAGTTCTGCCCCTGTACCAACCTCATTAAAATAATGAAACAGCTTATATCCGAGGATAGTTCATAACATTTATGTCAACCTCGTTAAAACAATGAAACGTGAGACCATTTGTCAACCTTCAACCCATTTTCAATGGACTGAAGCTTGGGGGGCATGTACCTCAGACTGAGTCATGATGCTGGGGGGCATGCCTGTTTCATTTCCCATCAAGCATAGTTTGCATATGTACCATGTGTTTTTAAGCTTGTATAAAAATAAAATTTCCATAAAGCATAGATTGCATATGTGATTTTCATGTGTGTTTTTTAAGCTTTTGTAAAAATAAATATATGCATGTGTGTGAATACATTCCAATGGGTCATTTGTTATGCAGTAGATACATTAGATTAGATGTGTGTCGAGCAGTCGCATAGCATATAAGACGCATAATCACATGAAGAAAAGATCCATTTGGAAAAAGATAAGCACATAAAAAACATAATCATAATCATATGTATATATATACATGTGAGTCAAAATATTCGCGCCCCGCGCGTTACAAAAATAATACATGTCCAAAGTCTATACAGCCGCTGATAGCGTACTCCTCAAAAAATATGCAAAAATGAAACCTAGGCGTCTAAACACGGTTATGCTCATGATAGCATGTCACCGCTCGCACCAAACGTCTCAACAGACGATGGACACGAGTAGACACTCCCACCGTGTGCCTTTGATAAGATATAGGTACATCTGCCAACCTGCCGTAGTCTGGAATACCTCGAGTGAGTGCCTCGAGGTTCTGCACGAGATCATCCTCACCCTCTATCTAAGGATCTACTACGGGTTGTGCTCTGCGCACATTGTGGGGCAAGTCAGCTGGTCGCTCCGCACCAACATCTGTATACATATATGGACGCTGTAAGAAATAAGGCATGTATTATCAAAAAAATTAAATACATAAAAACATTAAAACAAAGAGTTCTTACCCAGCTCCTCATCCCAATCCTCTCCGTCAGGCAGAGGGACATCGGGATCTCCAGTGAAATCCGTGCCCGCATAGGGCCAGTCCTCAATGACGATCATCTGGTGTCGGAGCTAGATAAAGTACTCGGGCTTCTAGGACATCTGTTGGCCCCCTCCTCCTCTGGGCATAAGCTCTGCCCATCGGTGCAACCTCGGTTCCCTCAACACTGGGTCTGATACTATTCCTCCAGGTACCCAGAAGATCGGCAGTCGCTCTAGAAAGAAGGTCACAATGATCGACCCATACCCAAACTGCTTGTTTCCATCTCGCTTACACTTGGTAAGCTGTCGTTTAATGTTGGTCGTCACCGTCGTGGCCCAATCGAACAATGTTGGATGGAGACACTCAGTGGCCAGCAGCAAATGATTTTTACTGGCCTCATGGGGCACTTGTATCCTAGCTACCCGAGTAATAGTAAATAAAATGACTCGCAGAATCAAGCTAGGCACAGTGTTGATATCTATCTTCTTGCTGTTTTGTCCAAATCGTGCCCCAGGACATATTCTTCCCTTCACCTCCTCGATCTTCTCCCCAGAAGGTCAACTGCCTGTCAAAATAGGACGTGCACCTCGCCGTGATAACCCAGTGATGAAATAGACATCGGAAACATCCAACTCCAATGTCTGATCCTTCAGGCGAAATACCTGATCCTCTACATCCCAAGCATCTACTATGAAGCGTAGTAGCTCAGGTTGTGCGCGTAGGTATGAAGTATGGAAGAATTTTTTCAATCCGCAGTCTCTTAACGCATTCATGCAGTCATCATCCTCCAAAGCCAGGGCATCAACTTCATTATGCTCTCGTTCCTTCCATTCAAGAACCATTTTTAGCGAAATCCTGCAACCAAAGGCAAAATTTCAATTGTTAGATAATTATTGAAACATAAATTGAAAGAATTTTGCAAATGTAACGGTCCAATTTGGTGAAAAATGGGATCGCGTGGTTGGCGCGACTGTTTCTAAAACAGTCGCGTTAATGGCGCGACCCCTATAGGGAGAAATCGCCATTGGCGCGGTCCCGTGCTAGAAACCCGCGCTAATGGCGCAACCCTAAAAATTTGCAAATCCCTTTGCAGGGAGCTGAAATGTGGATGAAAAACTAGAAAAATGGAATGAAAATAAAGCTTGGGATGAGGCCTCTTACCTGTTGCAGATGACGGCTCGAACGGTCTCCTGGATCGATCACAATCAGCAGGTGAATTTTGCACTAAAAACACTCCAATAGTGAACTCATAAGGTAAAAAGTGAAAAGTAAATTTGTTTTTTACTTTTTTACTATTTATAACACTATTTTGACCTAAAAATACATTAGAAGTAATGTTTTTAAGTATTTTTAGGATATTTTCATGTCGAAATGGGTTTTACGCTGTTTTTTGAATGATGACAGGGTCTGGTGTAGTTCAAACGAGCTTCTTTTTAACTTTTTCAAGCTCGGTAAAACATAAGAAAATGTTACTTATGGTCTGCTTTCAGCTCTTTTCCTGACCTTTTAAAGCGGAAAAGATCGTCGAGTTGTTCCTCTTGGCTCGTTAAACGATTACTAAGGGGCGGTCGTTTTAAGTTCTTTTATCGACCGTTAAAATATAAAAAGATTATCGGGTTTTGTCATTTCAAACTCGTTAATGGTTACGAAACGACGTGATTTTGATCCCTTTTCTACTTTTTCAAGTCGAAATCACTATTCATGAAAAGTACTCCTCGGTCGTAATGATCGGGCGGTTCTTTCGGGCATTATTTTATACTTTTTCGAGCCCGAGAGACAAAAATCTATGAAAAAGGACCTCTGGAGTTTTCTTTTCTGTGTCTTTTTCAAACTCTCTAAACATGAAAAAGACTCCGAGTTTTACCTGTGTCGGACTCGTTAAACTCTGACGACATTGGACTCATCATTATGACGAGACTCAAGCTTCTCCTCC
>APFE030316330.1:17485-30899 GCA_000404065.3 Pinus taeda | reverse complement strand
TAATGTAAAGGAGGTTGCCCCCTCGAAGAGGCTGAATTCTAAGGCGTTGATCTATCTTTTCTATCTTTTCTTGAGCTGGTTTCATAACAGACAATCACTTCACATCGCCCCACCTCCTACATAGAGGTATGGCTGCATGTGATCCCTCTGCCCACTTGGCTCAAAGTTCCCCCCTACTTGAGGTATCTCCATGAGTAGATGTCTCTACTCGATCTCCTTTTAGATTCCCCTGTTGTGGCTGCTCCACAACCTCCTAAAGCTGCTACACAAATCGTGGCTCCTCCACAATTGTCTAAGAATTCTTCTGGCTCTGCACGTTGAGAGGTAATTTACTCTCCCTCTCAACCACCAAGTATCTAACCTTTGCCTTGCTCCTCAAGGTTTTGCATGCATATTTTACCTCAAGTGCATATAGGTTCTTGGCTAGCACACCAATCTATTTCCACTTTCTCATCGTCACAAAATTTTCTAGAAAAAGCGCTGATTTTAAATCAGCAATATCTCCCCCATCCAAACTCCAATTCAGCCGATTTCTTTTTTCTTGGGTATTTTTCTGTAAGAAATCCAAATCTACTATTTATTTTTGAAAATTTTGTATAGAAATTTTCAGATCTTCTCTGCAAACTCTCGGTCCAAAACTCAAAACTTTGAAATCTCCTCTCAGTATATTGTTCTTCCTTGATCACTTGTGATCCGATACCATGTAGAATTTTTCCTACAAATCAGCTAGATTTGATACCATGTAGAACTTTTTCTACAAATCAGCTACCTCTGATGCCATGTAGAAATTTCCCACCTGTAGATCAACCTTGTAATGCAATGTACTAAAGCAAAACACTTGATCTACTTCTACAAACAATTTAGCGGAAGATTAATCAACCATGAGTAACATCAGTAAGAACACATATAATTGATAAGAAGGAATTAATCACACATAACACAAAAGGATTTACTTGGGGAAAGCCTCAGCCTAAAACCTCGTCTCTGTATTATCATACAAGTGGAAATATATTCCGGATTACACAAAGCCTTAACTCGGAAGCTATCTAGCTCTTAGTACAATCCCTTTGCTACTCATAGATAGTCAAAGACTTCTCACAAACCTTCTCCTCTGCCCTCCAAGCCTCCTATTTCCTTGTGCAGTTTCTTTGGGGTCTAGTGCTACCACTTGTGTGAATTGGCCTCTTTACACACTCACTAACCTCTGATCTATCTGCACAAACCTGAAGGAGATAAATCCTCATCATGGATGAACTTCCTTTATAGGAAAAATGTTCATCCAACTGATAGTACACTATCCCTTCTCTGATCTCAACTGGGTCTCTAATAGAACTGACATGCATTAGTTATCCATAAGTGAATACGCAATTATCTAAAAATAATAGTTGTCACATGCATGCAAGCATCAACAAACTATATCTCGTTAATTTAACAACTTGTTAATTTTAATCTAATTGAACCTGACTAAGTTAAACTAAGTCAACTGATCCTCTCAATATAGAACTCATCCTTAATTCCTGAATTAGTCGAGCAAATCAAGGACACATTCCCCAATTAGTGGAGAAATAATTTCATGTTCTAAAAAAGACTTCAAGTTTGCTTTTCCTTAACTAATTAGCTCATGGAGAATTAATTAATTAATATTCCAAACTTCTGGTAAGACCAAATTCGAATTTACTTCCTATAAATAGACCAGGGACTGCTATAAATAATAAGGGACCCAAAAATGCTATTTTTAGAAGATGTTATTTTTAGCAGTTTCATATCTCAACCAAGGTGGCCAAAATGCTCATTGGCCTAACTGCTATTTTAAGAAGTGCTATTTTTAGTAGTTCTATTTTTAGTACTTCCTAAAATTAGCATTTCTTGTTGCACACTTTTTAACAATGAGCGGGATGCAATTATGATTAATCACATTACGATATCGCAATCAGAGAAACGTTATGGAGCGGGGCCTATACACATGTATATGTGCGATGTGATTAGCTGGACCCAATGGCTATATAAGCACTATTGCATAGATTTTGAGATCAGTCGAAAGGAATTTGTTAATGTACTTTTGCATATTTTGTTATTTAATGAAATATAAAGAGATAACATCGATGCGATAAAACTCGGACCTGAAGAGGTTTGGGAATGAAAATATATAATATTTCAGATCTACCAAAGTCATTTTTCCTGGATTTTTAGTGTTTTTAATGTATTTCAAAATACGAAAGGAAAAATTGGAAACAAGGCTGAAGTGACAACAATTGGGAATGGACTCGATAGCTCTGTTTTAGCTCTATTCGTATTCTTTAACAGGTAACTGGTAAACTGAAATAATGGAATATATGGACATGAGGGGAAAAAAAATAGCGCAACATAGCCGAACCAACAGAAATAGTCATGGAGCATCGTTGGCGCAAGTGAGCTACCTGATAACGTGGAAAAAATTACTAGAATTTGGTTACTCTGTTGTTAGAAAAAGAGATCCCCGAGCTCATGTGTGTCTAGTCATAGCATCAAGTCATTGAAAAGACAAAGATGATAGATTAAGACCTCTCGAGCTGCAGAGGGTTTGAGAGCATTGTAAAAGGCCTATAAATGGTTGAAAGTTTAGAAGATCAAGGGTTCAACTTTTGGAGACTCTGCTCCTCTCAGCGTCTCATCTTCATTCCAACAATATAAGCTTCTTTTGTTGTTACATATTCAATTCCCATTTTCTCCTTTATTCTAAGATTTCACTTGAATAGGTTATTCATGTTTTCTTCTATGTCTAATGCCAGATAATCGTCATCTTATCTTTGTGTTGATAAATTAGATTTGCAAACTTCATTTACTTTCTATAGCTAGCCATTCATATGTGTTTATGTATGCATCTGCTGGTACAATCAGTATTCTCCATCTATCCATTAAATCTATAAACTATTGAGCATCAGTGATTTAAAGCCTTGTAAAGCTAAGGGTATTCATGCATGTCTTGAGTGAAGATAGAGTTGAAACAATCATCTGACTTGATCCAAACCATCATCCATTCCAATATTTTCGAGAACAATATTGAAGATTTGTATGTTACCAGGAATCTCCAAGCTACAACCTAGGAGAGCTTCCTAGAGTGCTAGCAGGGCCCTCTGCTCGAAAAGGAAGCTACGAATGGAGCTGACTTGAGTCAAAATTTGGTGCCATGAAATATTATGGTTTCGGTAGGGTTTTCTGTTGAGATGTTGTACTGGTAGATCAAAAACCCATCAATGACACCAATGGTGATGGGGGGGAGTGGATCATCACTGAGAACAAGCCCTTCACCGTCAAAGGTGGCATTTGAAAGAATCATGCCCACACCTCCCACCTGCATGACCACTTCCCCCTTGTCCGCCCTAGAATTTTCACCACACAGACACAACACGATCTTTCCACTGAAAATTTTGGGATCCAAGGACCCCTCCTTGCACAAAGAAGACAAGGCATTGTTGCCATTATCGTCCTAAGCAACGACATCCCCAGGATAGAAAAGAGGCACTAGACGTCACACATTTAATCCTTTTTCGCTGTAGAACAACACGCCATGGATGACAGTCCCGTTTCCAAGCCAAACATCGGTGGGGAGGTCAAGATCCAGGGTGCCAACACCAACTATGGTCATCCAGAGGACCACATTGGTGACCAACTAATCCTCTGGGCCTTTGTTACCTGCTCTTGCAGAAACGAACACCCCCCGCTTCACCGTCTCGAGGGTGCCGATCACATAGTTGTCCATATCATAAGGAACTAGTTCTCCTCTGAGTGACATAGAAAGACTGTCTACTCCATTATCTAGTGCCTTGTTGATACCAAAGAGTACATCTGAATCAATTCAGTCAAAGGCCCAACAAACCTTGTAGATTGCAATACGTGCTTGGGGTGTTAGAAAAATTGTCAGAATTTACTGGTAGAGAATTTAAGCAGAGAGGCATAGGGCTATGACTTTCGCGAAGCTTCTTTTGCACAAATCACCTTTGCGCATCGCAGAGGTAATTTCCCACAGCTCTTCTCTATGAATATTCACGAAGCTATTTAGAGACTTAAGAAAAAAATTCACTCATGGCAAAAATAGAACAAAGTAGTTTTGGAGCAACACACTAAAAAATTAGCATTGAATTCTAAAAAATGAAAATACGTTGACATGAGACTGCGGCTCATTTACCAAGTAAAACAAAGGTTTTACAGTGATTTACACTTACGTGGAATAACACACAGTAAAACACAATAACTATTGTTTTCACGTGCCCACCAAAATTTGCTCCACCATTTTCTCCTTAAAGACCCTAGCTCTTTTTTTTCTCTTTAGCTCTCTTACCCTCTCTTTTACAAAATGACTTTTACATTCATATTTCACTCAACATACAATTTTACATTTAATTCATGACAGAGCAAAATAATTAATATGATGTTGTTTTTGAGTGTGATCAGAATCGCGCCGGTGTTTGTGGATTGTGGGAAATAGTTGTTGAATGAATGCTTTCCCATATCTATCTAGAAAAATACATTAGATGTTTTAAATTCCTTGTTTCGTTTCGGAATGGTTCATGCCTGGATTTAATCCTTCCATCTTCAAACAGATACGCAACCTGCAAAAATACTTTTGTTAAGTATTGCTACAGTCAAAGTGTTTATTGCGGTGGTTGGGATTATTATTTTCAACACTGCCCCTTAATCACAATTGCCACCATTAACAATTCCCAAATAGTTAATGAGATAATAAAAAAACTTTCACATGCTAATGGCTTTGTGAAGATATCAACAAATTTCTCTTGTGACCTACAATGCTACAACACAATTTCATCATTGTTAATCAACTCTCTAATAAAATGATATTTAGCATCAATATACTTGGTCATTTTGTGGAAGACATAATTCTTTGACAATGTAATTGCTGAGGTGTTGTCACAGAAAATAATTGTCGCTCCCACTTGGTCATGACGAAGATCCCTCAACATCCTTCTCATCCAAACTACCTAACACGATGCTGTTGTTGATGCGACATATTCAACTTTTGCTATTGACAGTGACACTATTGGTTGCTTCTTGGAGGCCCATGAAATGGATCCTAAACCCAAATGAAAAACATATTCTAATGTTCTCTTTTTGTCATCGACACTGCTTGCCCAATCACTGTCAATGTAACAAACTAGCTTGAGATCACTTGTTGTGTACAAAATGCCATACTTTTTTGTCCCATTGACATACCTTAAAATCCTTTTTGCTGCTTGCCAATGTGTCTCCTTGGGTGTCTCCATGAACCTTGACACCAAACTTACTACATACATTATATCTGGCCTAATGGCAGTCAAATACATCAAGTTGCCTATCATGCTTTTGTATAATGTCGGATTGACATTGCTACTGCAATCTTCTTTGCTCAACCTCAACCCTATGACAGTTGGAGTTGGTGCAAACTTGCTGTTCTGTATTTTAAACCTCTCCAAAATGTTTACCACATACGTTTCTTGAGAGATAAAAATGCCAATTTTTGTTTGCTTCACTTCTATGCCCAAAAAATATCTTAGCAATCCCAAGTCAGTCATTTCAAATTCACTCTTTATGAATTGTTTGAAATCAGTGATAAGGAGATCATCACTACCTGTAAAAATCAAATCATCTACATATAAGATGATAATGAGAATCTTACCTTCGCTCTCTTTAATGTAGAGAGTAGGCTCACCATCACATTTGTCGAAACCATTGTCCAACAAGAAAGCATCTATCCTGTTGTACCATGTGTGTGGTTCTTGCTTCAACCCATAAAGAGCTTTCCTCAACCTATACACTTTCTCTTATTGGCCTTCAACCTCATAACCAGGTGGTTGCACAACATACACTTCCTCTTTCAGCACTCCATTCAAGAATGCTGATTTCATGTCCATCTAATATACTTTCCATTTTTGGTGTGTGGCAATCGCCATAACTACACACACTGTTTCCATCCGTGCAACTGGCATGAACATCTCCGCATAATCTCTTCCATGCTGCTACTTATATCCTTTGACAACTAACCTTGCTTTGTGCCTTTCAATCTTTCCCTCAATGTTGCTTTTGGTCTTATAGACCCACTTCACTCTAATGACATGTTTTCCTTTCGGAAGGCTCACTAACTCCCATGTTTCATTCCTTTCTATTCCTTCTATTTCTTCCTCCATTTCCGCAACCTACTTTTCTTCTTTGACTGCATATTCAAAATGGATTGGGTCATCTACATGATAAAATAATGCAAATAAGGAATTCAAGCCAGCGTTGCTATCAACTTCTTCTTGCTCATAAATTTCATTTAAATTTCTGAATTTTGGTCTTCTTTTGCTTGCTGAAGATGGGCTTGACATGTCACTTGGTGTTGCGCTTCGCGGTATGCTTGGAGAAGCACTTTATTGGATGCACAAAACTATCCTATTGTTTATTGATGGTGTTCCTTGCTGCCTGCTTTGTTGTGCTTGAATAGGAGTAGAAGGAGTCACTGTTGAGGAATTACTTGTTGTTGTTAATTCCTCTTGGTCCTCATGTGGTATGCATGCTTTGACATTGACTTTCTTTTCTAAACTTCCATCCCACGCTTCCTCTTCTATGAACTTCACATCTCTGCTGATTATGACCTTGTTGGTTAATGGATTATAGAGTTTGTATGCCTTGGATTCATCACTGTATCCAACAAATATGCATTTCTCCCCCTTTCTATCCAACTTCTTTCTGAACTCATTCGGGACATGTGCATACACCACGCATCCAAAAACTCTCATGTCAGTGACACTATGTTTTCTTCCACTCTATGACTCTTCAAGAACTATTTTCTGGATGCTTTTGGTTGGACATTTGTTCAAGATATATGTTGCACAAGTGACAACTTCAACCCAATAGTCATTTCAAAAATGCTTTTGCTTAAACATACTCCTTGCCATCTCCATAATGGTCCTATTCTTCCTTTCTGCTACACCATTTTACTGAGGTGTATACCTTGTTGTAAATTTCTTGTGAATTCCATGCTCCCTGCAAAAATGAAGGAAATCATTTGAGATGTATACTCCACCTCTATCATTCCTTAGGACTTTGATGTATTGTCCGCTTTGCTTCTCAACAAGAGATTTGTATTGGCGAAAGCGCTCAAAGACTTCACTTTTCTGTTTTAGGAGATAGACCCATGTCTTCCTTGTATAGTCATCTATAAATGTCAATACATAGTGACTGCCACCAATTGATAGTTTCTGCATCGGTCCACATAAATCTGAGTGGAAAATCTCCAAAGATGCCTTTTCCCTTACTGAATTTCCTGCTGGAAATGTCTCACTATGTTGCTTGCCCAAGATACATCCTTCACATATGCTTTCTAGTTTTTCTATGAGGGGTAATCACTTCACCATACCTTTTCTATGCAACAAATTCAAACCTCAAAAGTTGAGATGTCCAAATCTCAAATGCCATAACCAATTTTCATCTTTTACCTTTGCTTGAAGGTTTACTTGTGTGACAACTGCCTCTTTCTTCCATCTTCTTGTGAGTTCATTGAGAGTTGTGCTTGTGCACCTTCTTTCCACAAATTTGATTTTACTTTTAAGGGAAACATTCTATTGTTTGTCATATGAATCTTTGCAATCAATTATCTGCTTGGAGGCCTATCCAAAATTGTGCATACATCATTCTTGAAAAAGACATTGTAGCCTTTCTGCATGAGCTGTCCAATGCTTATGAGGTTATGTTTCAGACTGGGGACAAAGTAAACATCTGAGATGTACTTCTTCTCCCCCTTATTTGTTAGGATATTAACTCTTCCTTTTCCCATGATAGAGACTTTGCTATCAGTCCCTAATGTCACTTCAGATTTCACACTCTCATCTAGATTAGAAAACATTTCTATGTTTCTTGACATGTGGTTGTTGCACCATGAATCTAGATACCATATATCACTATGTTTTTCTTGTGTTACATTACAAGCTAAAAACATGCTATCATGGTTATGATTTTCTCTTGTGAAATTTAAACTTGGTTTGTTACTAATGTCATATTTCTTCTTTCTACATTCATTTTCATAATGACCATACTTCTTACAATAATGGCATTAGACTTGAGATTTATCATACCTCTAACCTTTTGCTTGATTTTGGCTTGAGCCTTGACTCGGATTTTGATTTTTGCCTCTTCCACTTGAGCTTGAAGGGTTGCTTCTTCCACCTCTACATGGGCTTCTTCCTCTTCCTCTAACATATGATCCTCCTCTGCCTCAACCTTGACCAAATGATACTTGTGTCTTGATGGCATGCTCCAATGAGTAGTTTGTTTCTCTATTCAGTCTATGTTCATGAGAAATCAGTGATGCATTAAGCTCCTCCACCGAGAACTGTGAGAGATCCTTTGTCTCTTCTATCCCCACAACAATGGGATCAAACCTTGCTCGCAAACTTCTCAAAACTTTCTTAACTATTCTTCTTTCCTCAAGTGTCTCACATGAGACCTAATTTGAGTAACCAACCCACTTACATGTGTAAAAAATGAGTCTACATTCTCAGAATCTTTCATTCAAAGTGTTTCAAATATCTTCTCAACATTTGCAGCTTTGTTGTCTTGACTTTTACCATGCCCTGGTAGGCTGTCTGGAGGGTGTCATATGCTTGCTTGGACTTTGTTGTTGCTGCAACCCTTGGGAAAATAATATCATGAACTATTTGGAAAATATAAAACAGGGATTTTGAATCCTTCTTCCTATTTTCTCTTAACAAATCTCTTTCTTGTTGAGATAAGGCATTGTATGTTGCTGCATTTGTTGGTTCTTGAAAACCATTCTCCACCAAATCCCAGATGTATTGAGAAGAAAACAAGGCCGTCATTGTAATAGCCCAATAATCATAACTTTTTCCATTAAAATGAGGTATTTGAGGATTAGTCCAGCTTGTGCTTGATGTTTCCATTTCTGAGTGTAAAAAAAACTTTCTACGCGTTGGTAAATATGCTAAAAATAATGCGCCCTCAAAACAATTCTTACTGCTAGTAAAAACACTTGTTTTTAGACTAAGCTCACCTTTCCACACTGCCAAGGTAATTTCGCAGAGGTAATTTCGTACAGCTCTATGACTCTTCATGAAGCTATACAAATACTAGAGAAAAATATTCACTCACGAACAAAAATAGAACAAAGTAGGTTTGGAGAAACACACTAAAAGGTTAGTATTGAAATCTAAAACATGAAAATACATTAACATGAGGCTGTGACTCATTCACCAAGTAAAACAAAGGTTTTACAGTGATTTGCACTTACCCGGAATAACACATAATAAAACACTGTAATTGTTGTTTTCACACGCGCACCAAAATTTTCTCCACCATTTTCTCCTTAAAGACCCTCCCTCTTTTTTTCTCTTTAACTCTCTTACCCTCTCTTCTACAAAATGACTTTTACATTCATATTTAACTCAATATATGATTTTAAATTTATGTAATGACAAAAAAAAAAAATAATATGATGTTGTCGTTGAGTGTGATGAGAATTGGGCAGGTGTATGTGGAGTGTGGGCAATAGTCGTTGAATTATTTTTTTCCCATATCTATTTAGAAAAATACATTAAATACTTTAAATTCCTTGTTGCGTTTCAGAATAGTTCACTCTTGGCTTCAGTCCTTCCATCTTCAAACAAAAATACAACCTGCAAAAATACTTTTGACAAATATGGCTGCTTTTAGAGTGTTTATCTGGTTGGGATTATTATTTCCAACATAGTGTGTTATTCCTTTGGCGATTCCACACGTCGTAACCCATCATGCTAGCTCCCTCAACGTACTGGCCCGTGGCGATGGAGGGAGTGTGTGCGCGATGGCCTTCCGAATCCTATACTGAATGGAACTTGTTAATGGTGCCATTGTCCAAGGTACCATACATCGCTGAGTAGCCTTGGACGAAAATACACACTCCCACCAGCTTCCGAGTGCACAGGGTCTTGTTGAAACTATCCCCACTCTCGCATTCGCCTTTCCACTTCCAGTGCTTGAGAATGGGCCCATTCCCTCATCGTTGAAGCTCCATCATTCTGGACAGATGCCTGTGTCCAAGAAACCAATCACCACATTAGAGCCATAATCTGAATCAACCCATAGGCCGCTTCCATTTGGCATGTCAAGGAGGAGGAAGTGTAGGGACCGTGCCATCTGCAGCTGCCCTACCTAGTCCGGGAACATGGTGAAAATGCCTGGTGTTTTTCCCATGCGAGCGGCTTCCTCCTCTGTCAGCGTTGCCGAAAAGCCTTGGAACACCGCGTTATAAACATGTAGCAGACGAGCATGGTCTCTTTGTGCATCCAAATGAGTGCTCGATTTAGTTATGAAGGTAACCTTGACAATAGTTGCAACGATTGATCTGTACCAGTGCTCATGCATCGGAAAGAAGTCTGTTTTTGAGTTCCGGCCAACTCTAACAATGAATATATTGCGTTCATCTCTGCCATTTTTGACCACCAACTGTTGACACAGACATAGTACTAATAGCAACAACGACCTTGAGATTTCCCTGGAATTTCATTTCACCGACTCCATATCAGTATAGGCAAATTGATTTACTAAAGAACAACCCTGAAATGGAATAGAAGGCAAATCTAGATATATATGACAGACAAGATGAAGCATTTTCTTTCTCATAAAAATTAAAACTCTAAAATACGCTAACTTTTCGCACTTATGGTGATTTCAATTGAACATAAATTAATATTTATATTATTTAGATTATTTTTAGAGTATTAATTTATTTATATTGATTATGTGTAGTCGCTTTAGGATGGTCCATTCTTAACCTAGATTTGAAAACTTAGGAAAGCGTGGTTATTTAGGAATTAAATTAGGAAATTGTTAAAACACATTTAATCACTTTTTAAAATATTTAAATTAAATATGTAGAATATTAGTTATTTTAATATATTTATTACTTATTATAGATTTTAATTTATTGGAATCACATTAAACATTAAATGTAAATGAACACTTCTCACATCAAATAAACTAGGAATTGCATCTAGAGAAGGAACACCCAAATTAGGGAATGTAGAAGGCAATAAACAAGTGAAATATATTAACCATGAAATATAATAACAATTTTAAAGAAAATATTCTAAATGTAGAAAAGAATGCAAACTCGCCAAAGAGAAACACACTTGATTTGAATTCGATGGTATTTCTTTCCACAAGTCTAATTTTGGGATGCATTTGAGCGTGAGCTTGAAGAGCTTGCGTTTTAGGTGGAAGCATTGCTACCATTGCACGAAATCCAAGAGTAATATATGTGAAAGTGGTTTTCATAGAAGGGTCTACCAACCAACAACTCTCCATTAATAACGCACCCCTTAGGGATAGGTGGCTGCAAATTATTGTTGACAATGCCACCTGCAAAATATCCATAAAGCTTGACGTCAATAGTATTTTCTAGATATTTTTGAATTACACATATCATACCTCTATCTCTAGCTATGGCAAATACATGGATACGACACTACAAGGATGATGGTCATCATTACAAGGAATAAGAGAATACCAATGATTGCCCCATAATGCATATTGGCATAAGGCTCCTCTCCAATAAGCAAGTCCCACATTACAATGGCAAAATGAAAACACATCAACCTAGAAGGGAAAAAAATATACGAGATAATTTATGGTCTAAGTTCAGAAATTGTGGTCTAAGTTTAGAAACTTGAAACTGAGCATTCATATAATCAGAGATAAAATCATTTCGTCATTTTCTCTTTTTAGAAACCATACCACTGCTACCATTTAAAAACTTTGGAGCCACCCATGGAAGGGTTCCTTGCACACCACCTGAAACTAATGTTCGCTATTTAATTTTTTAAGTTTTGACAAACCTGTAGAATATTGTGCATGAAATTATAGATTGGTATGAACTATATGGGGTTCTAAGAAATCAAAATAGAAGTTGTCCTAGAGGCTAACACTCATCTCCACCTAGAAATTACAGGTTAAGGCCCACCGTAGCCAAAAAGTATCATAAATCCATAGAGTAGCTAGCTACCTTTTAATTTTTTTGACCTTACATATAGGACGTTGGGGACCTCTCATGTTTACCTATGTATTCTCACATTTCAAGTCAAAGTGAACAATATTCTTGCAATGTAAGTATTCCATCCCAAAAGTAATGTCCATCGACATTATCAAACACATCCGATGATCAAATGTCCTGCAAAAATTGATACCTTATGTTATCATTTTGTTGTGCAAGGAATCTATCAATTTCCCCTTCTGTTTGGGAGTGTGAAAGCATGGAAAATTAATCTATTAAAAGAATGTGTACTAGACCTATATCTATCCTTCTTTTTCAAGATCTATTTGAGTGAGACATTCATCAGGTATTCTCTCACTCTTGCTAAGGATCTCCCTGATCTATCTGGTACAACACCATAGAATGCAACAACATTTGGATGATGAAGTTATGCAAGGATGAAAAGTTCCCTCAAGAAATCAACCATCTGAATAAAAAAATTAATTGAAATATATTCAGTATCTAAATGGAAATGAACATAGAGATTCATATAATTAAGCAAACATAATTGCTAAGGAGAAATCCAGATAAGTGTTCTTCTCTTACCAAACATTCTTACTCAAATGGATTTCCAATAAAGCAACTATTCCTTGTCCATTTGATTGCAAAATTTGTTCCCCTCCATTTTCCATGATATATTGTCCCAAAGTTGTTGGACCTAAGCTCTCTCAATTCCTCAAGGTCAACATTTTTTATTGTCTGCTAAAATGCATGCAAGGACAAAGGAATGCTCCATACTAGACTCAAATGAATTTCATAAAAAACACTTGCAAACATACATTAAAAGTAATTGGATTTTAGGGTACTAAAAAATAAATCTCTAGACTTACAACTACCCTAAACGATAGTCACTAATAACTATTGCGAGCCAACTATTATCCACTTCTTCAGTATTAGGTCTCTGGATATTTGTTAATAAAGAAATAATAAATATGGACACTATCGTCACTAGTGGAAGAAAACAATTTTTGGAAGCAACAATGACAATAACTTTAATACCTCCCAGTTCAAATCAATAGTAGAAATAACTTCCTCCTCTGTCCCTTTTGGTAATATTTATGGTACATTGTTTCCCTGAAGCTTTCCATCCTCAATAGTCTGGTTTTATTCATGCATTTGAGAGTGTTGTAGCAGGATAAATAGGTTGTTGAAGAGATGCAACAATGTGTTATGAAACCAACTCACAAAAAGATAGAAAAGAGAGATCAACGCCTTAGAATTCAGCCTCTTCGAGGGGGTAACCTCCTTTACACTACACAAATGAACAATTCTTCAATGATACAAATGACAAGACCTTCTTTCTATATAGGAGTCTATGGAGTCACAATATAACCCAGCCAACCTAACAATAATAATATAAAGCCACAAAAATAACAATAG
>APFE030316330.1:0-13120 GCA_000404065.3 Pinus taeda | reverse complement strand
ATTGGTAAGGCCAAAAGGCATGACCAAAAATTTATAATGACCCTCATGAGTTCTAAATGTTGTTTTCAGAATGTCTTCAGTCTCCATTCTAATTTGATGATATCCTGAACAAAGATCCAACTTGGTGAAGTAAATTGATCCATGCAATTCATCCAATAATTCATCAATGCCAGGAATGGGAAACTTATTTTTAATAGTGAGCTTGTTGAGCTCCCTATAATCCAGACACATGTGCCATGATCCATCCTTCTTGTGCATCAATACTACTGGAGCGGAGAAAGAACTTTGACTAGGTTGAATTATACTAGCCTCTAGCATTTTTGCAACCGTACGTTCAATTTCACTCTTTTGGGCATAGGGATATCTGTACGGCCTGATGTTTGGAGGAACACTTCCTGGAATAAGATGAATAGCATGATCATGATCACGAATAGGTGGGATACCTTTGGGAGTCTCAAATACCTTGGAATGATTGTCCAAGACTTTTTTGGAGATCTGGAGAAATATATGATTCCGATGTGGAAACATCTAGAGAACATAATTGAGCAATTACACCTCTTTGTTTCTTTTTTAGAAGCTCTGTCATACTGTTAGAGCTGATTATCTTTCCTAGTTTCCCTGCAATACCCCTTAATTCAACTTCATTTCCTTCAGGAGAAAATTTCATGAAAAGTTCTTGAAAATTAAAAGCTATTATACCCAAGGATTGTAGCCATTGGACTCCTAGTACAATATTGGCACCTCCCATTGGAATGGAAAGCATTAGGCTAGTCAATACATATTCTCCCATGAATAGCTTGATATTATGGCACTTTCCAAAGCAATTTATCATTCCTCCATTTGCAATCATCACTTGACTCTCTAGTGCTAGATATAGGAAGCAATTCAATTATTTTGCTACTTATAATGAATACAATTGTGGGTACTTCCTGAATCAATCAACACTATTACCTTTTTCTTCTTGATTTGTCCTTCTATCTTGATGGTTTGAGGAGTGGTAATTCTAGCCAATGCATTACAAGATATGGTCAGATTCATTTCTTCTTTGTCTAGGCTTTGTTCCTAGAGTATATCCTCTTCTTTTGACCTTTCTTGCTCCTTTTCTTCTTCCTCTCCACAATCTATGTAGAATAATTTCTTCTCAGCACGCTTATGACCTTTAGTGTATTTTCTTTCACAACTGTAACAAAGCCCTTTTGCTCTTTTTTCTTCCAATTGTTGTGGTGTCAACCTTATAGGTTGTGGAAGACTAGGGGCAACTACACTTCCATCTTTATAGTTGTGAGTGGTATGCTTCCTGGTTGCCATAATTTTGCTTTCCATTTTTCTTGCTAACCTGAATGCCTTCTCTAATGAATCAGGTTCCCAAAGGCAAACATCATGTTGGATATTATCCTTTAAAGACCCTATGAACACATCAATCCTATGCTCCTCTGGAATATTTTTTACCCTTATGTTCAATTTTTGGAACTCCTCAATATGCTCATTATTGAACCCTTTTGTTTGAGACTTATTAGTTGGCTAAAAAAAGTGTTGCTTTTTGTATCTTCATAATGTGTTGTCAATTCTTCTGTAAAAATTGCCCAAGTGATAATTTGATTATGAGAGCAAAGCCATTGATACCATACAAACTGATTTAGTTCCAAATATAAAGTTGCAATACGCACCTTTTGTGTGTTTTGCACATTATTGAGATTGAAAAATTGCTCCATCTATAATATCCATGTTGCGGGATCCTTGCCATCTAGCTTCCTCATATCGATTTTTTGAATATGGTGGGTCTTCAATCCAACATTAGAGTCTATGGAATCATGATTAACATTTTTTTTGTTCTCATCATGAGTTTCCTTTACTACCCTTTCACCATTAGTGACCATTTCTTGTAACAACTTATTCATATTTATCTCCAATTCTTCCATCTTATCATCCATGCCATCCATTTTAGCATCCATGCCATTCATCTTAGCTTCCATGCCATCCATATTAGCTTTTACACCTTTCTTTAAACAATCCATCTTAGCTTCTACACCTTACTTTAAACCATCCATCTTAGCTTCTACATCTTTCATCTTAGATTCTGTTACTTTTTGTGCAAGTGACACTTGTTGCACATGGTCTCATAATTTTGATATATCATGTTGCATTTCTTCCTCTTCTTCATGAGTCATGCTAGAGCTTTCAGGTTGCTTACTAGGTGTTTGCATTTTCTTTCCCTTGGGAATCAATTACCATAATAATGCTTTACTATGCCCTTGGATTCCTCTCAAACTAATTTTCAACCAAGCTTAAGCAAAAAAAAAAAAAAAAACTACACACCTTTTTTCACTTTGTAGGAGCTCGATATTGAATCTGATGTATCTCTGTAATTTTGGATCATCCGGCTCTGAAATTGCGACCTGTAGTAGCCCTCTATGTCCTCTTTCCAATGCCTCCAGTCTGATCCAAATTGGATTCTCCAAGAAAGAGTTATGCACAATCTCCCAAGATGACCTGATTATAGACCTTTCCAGAAGAGCGAACTTGTATGAAGTGCCACATGTCACTGTTTCAACATATGGCACTAAACAATATATACAAGCAACTCCAGTCCGTCCTCTTTCTATACCTTCTTACAAAATTTCAATCCGATGCTCAGAGAGAAAGTTATGATGATTTTCCCCAGGTCACTTGTTTGGAATGTAATTCAGGAGTCTCCAAAAAGACCAAATTCCTCAGATCATATCTCTGCAAATATAGCGTGAAAAGCTCTGAAATTCGGACTTGAGGTTCATGCGATTTCGTCTCAAATGGGTTTTGTTTTTCTCTTCTGAAACATTGCAAAAAAAAAGTTATAGCGAAAATGCCATGATGACCTATTTGGAGCAGCGAAATCTAGAATCCAAAGCTCTGATACCAAATGTTATGAAACCAACACACAAAAAGATAGAAAAGAGCGATCAACGCCTTAGAATTCAGCCTCTTCGAGGGGGCAACCTCCTTTACATTACACAAATGGACATTTCTTCGATGATACAAATGACGAAACCTCCTTTCTATATATAGGAGTCTATGGAGTCACAATATAACCCAGCCGACCTAACAATAATAATATAAGGCCACAAAAATAACAATAGAGGGATTCTATGGGGCATAGTAATAAAAATATGGGGACAATAGGGGCTTAATAATATTAATAAGGGATACACCTACAATAGTAATGGGGTAATCACTAGTATTATAGGGACCTAACACAATGACTTCCTCAGCAACAATCTCTCTCTCTCCTTTCACACTCTCATCTAGAGGATGACATAGGGTTAAAGTTAAAAAGTTGTATTGTTCTCCAAATATAAGCAATGCATTAGGTAAAACAAACACTAATACATTTAAAGATATAGTAAAAAATATAATTTGTACATGACAATTTATCCTTACAATCCACTTTGAGATTTGATAAAGCCAATGTTAGTGAAGGTAGTCCCGTAGTACGGTCATCCTTTGTAGTGTCAAAATCCTTATAGGTTCCTCTCATATTATAGGAAGGTTAGTTGAAACATAATTGTTGTTAGCTAGTGACAAACTGGTAGTGGCAAGGGATTCTGCTCATGAAAAAAGTTCTCACACCTTGTCAGTTGCCACATCATTGTATTTTAAGTATTCACTGAATGAATCAGATCCACATCTATTATGTTTTTATGTTATAGTTATTGAGTCAAAAAAACCAGCTTTGAGATAAAAAAGGGACTAGTATTGGATCAAATATTGGAATGCACACCATCGTCATCAATTATGCTCTTCACCTAAAGTTGCATACTATGTTTCTCAGTTATGTTATCAGGTGAGGTGACAACTATGGAGAAAAAGTGAGATTCATTGATTTTATCAGAGGATCTATCATTTAATAGATCATCGAAAACTAGAAAGGACATATGCCCATTGCCATCAGAAGATGCATTCTTGTTGAATTACTGTGAAGGATGTTATTCATCTACATGGATCAAAATGCTTAGGTTTTCATTATGAGCAATGATTCCATGGCTAGAACCAAGGCTACGCACTTCATTTTTACTAGCCAAAGGTGTTCCAAATTTCCTTCCTAATGAGCCACGCCATGCTCTTGCAGAGCATGTGAGACTCTTACTTCCTGAACACTAAATCCAAAACTTGGCATTGCACTTCATTCTTTCTTCCAGTCAGTTTATAAATTTTGGGATACATCAAGAATTACACCCATTGTTCCCACATCACATACATTGATACCCTTTTTGAATTGATATGATGCTGGTAGAAAAGATTCAAACATATCGACTTGTTTATAAGTCTATTAAGGATCACTTAAACTTGAACTTGATAAACCATGAAGGTCATCTAAAGAATGAACCAAGTGGAGGCTATGATACTTGTGTTGCTCAAATATGATTTCAGGTCAATAAGCATAAGAAGTTCTCAAGAATTCAGTGGAGACCTTGGAGCCTAGATGGAGATCAAATTAGACATCGCCATAGGCATACGGTTGATAGCCCAATCAGCAACCCAATTCAGGGATTACTTACAATAATCAATGAGAGAATTTGGTGGAATCATAATTCAAATTATAAAGGGGAGAAAAAATAGCTAAGAAAATATGTTTGGGATTGCGAAAATATTATTCCTTTTCTCTTCAAATGAATTTTTCCACAACTATAAGATCCATGATATCTACTCTCATCAACAACCATCAGTTAGCCGGTGAATTCTGGGGTTGGTCAATGCCAAACTACGTCTCCACTAAAATCAAGACCAACAACATTAAATGCAAACACTATGTTGCTCAAGTATGATTTCAGGTGAAGTGAAAACCAGCCACGAGTAAATTTTGAATAGGCATAAGGAAAACAAAAATTAAGCTCACTCATTGGCTGCACTAAATAATGTTTGGACATCTAAAGCGTGCAGTGAAAAATGCCTTCGATGTAATTGTCAATCAAAGATAAAACTTGTGAAAAATGCAATCGAGGTAATTATCAATCAAAGATCAAACTTACTAAAAACTAGTAGCAGCTCTCTACATCTATTTATTACAATGTCTGGATTTGGTTCCTCATCTTATCGTGAAGATGAACCACACCGGTTGTTTCAAAGTGCGTCGATGAGAATATCCCTTATGTGATTTTTCTGAAAGATGTTATTAAATTAAGTAAATATTTGTGTGGGTTTACTTTCACAAAGTTATAGGTTTAAATTCTAGGGGAATTGTTGAAATAAGAGCTATTTTGGAAGAATTAAATTATTAGTTTTCGAGTTTGATTGAGCTTCCCACAATTCTATTGATAACAATTGACTGATGGGTTAGTCACTCTTTCATCCAACACTAAAGATAGTCAAACATAAACTCAACCTATATATTTTCCACTTATTTGAAATAAGTATATTTTCCACTTATTTGAAAAAAATGTAACTTTATTTTTTATTATTATAATACATATATTCCTCTTTTTTGAAACAATATATATTTTCTACTTATTTGAAAATATGTAGCTTTATTTTTTTGTTATTATAATACTTAAACACAATGCCTTTCAAAGATCAACATCTGTAAGGATCACTAATGCAACCAAAAAAATAGGACTTGTAGCTTTGTGGATTCTTTACTCCTTTTATAGTGCACACCTTACACCACCATTATGTTCAAAATCAACATATACACTTTTGAGCTGATAACAATTCTGCCACACAGTTGTATCACTGATCATAAAGCATCGAGAGTGCTGGCCCGACTACGGGTAAACTAATGAAACATGTGTCACTTCTATGATTTTACAAGTTTTAGTAGAAGTATGCATGTGTTCACTCTTCTTTGGAAAAATAGAATGTGATGAGGTCGCATATCCACTATTTTGAGCTCACAATGCCTTTGTCCTTATAAATCCCTCCCAAATGAGTTTCATATGTATAATACACAAAAGAAGTTAACTGTCAGGGAATTTATCTTAGATATCTATATAATTTTGGTTTGGTTCGTGTAATTTGTGGATGGAAAGCATCAAAATAAATAAAAACTTTTATTTGTGTAATTAAGGGAGATATTTAGAAGAAACTATTCATATTTCATAATTCACAGAGATGCAGGTATCTAAAAAGACATCGAATCCAGTGAAAACCACGCACGGTACCATACATTCTTCTGCAACACATCTTTTTCTTTATAGCTTGCACGCTTATAATATCCTTTTGTTTTTAGGTTTTCTTCTTTATATCTTGCTCTTTCTCAATTGTTGATGGAGATCTAATACCGTAGCAAAACAGGGCAATCCTGTAGCATCATTTAGCAATCGTGTGACGCCTTGTAACATCATGTAGCAATTGTGTAATATCATGTAGCATTGCATATACTTGACCAAATTTACTCCAAAATATTTAGTTTTGTCTTTGAACCTTGAATAATGTCCCCTAGGATCTGAAACCATGATTAAGGAGGACCAAAGACCACTTAAGACCCACCTTTTCTTCACTGCAACATAATTATGCAATTAGGGTTAGAGGACAAATTTTTGAATTTGAAATATAATGATGATTTTCTTGATTGTCTCATGGAATACCCAATGAACTCTATCACTAAAGCTAAAAATATTTGAACACAGTGATTAAAGGTTTATTTACCAATGCAAAGTATATTAGGTTTGTTTCTTTTGAATTTATGGTTCTTTTAGGGTTTCAATTACACGCACTGTTATTGCATAGGTTGGATTCCTTTTCAATGCAACTTTTCACATTCTATAACTAGACTAATGTTTATATTCCTACAACTAGCATAGAATTTACGTTTTGTAAGTAGATTAATGTCTCTATTTTTGCAAGTAATATAGATTTTACATTCTTACAATCAGGGTTAGCATTTACATTTGGATAAGTAGTCTCTTCATTCCTTTTGTAAGTAGAATAATATTTCCATTTCTACAATTAGAATAGAACTCACTTTTATTCAATTTCCTTCCTTGAGTTAACTTATATAGTGGTCTCTATATGCCTTCGTCTATTCCTTTTATTTAGAACTAAACCTACTATGCATATATCATTGTCAACTCTTAATTTTGAACAAACCTCAGGTTGATAATTAAAGTTGATATTCTTGGGAGTTGCAACACTCTTATTGCAATACTGAGGCTCATCAACTATGTTCAACCATGTTGGAGCAACCAAGAGTGATTGATAGAGGTGTATTAATAGTTGATGATACAAGAATTTTCGAGGTTGCAAAAGACTTGTCAGCAACATGAGGAGGCAAAATACCTGCCAGATGTGTTGAAGGTACGTGGACTAAAAGGATTGTAGTGCACAGCTTCAATAAGTAATTCAAGTGTACTTTGTTGGGACAGATTAGTAGGCATAGTTGTTGATACCAAGCCCTATTCATTCTTGTATCAAGGCTGATTGTAAAGGTCATGATCCCTAGTATGGGAGCCCTACATTTGTTGTATTATTATTTGTAATATAGTAAGTTTTCGGTTGAAAATTTGACTTGTGTACTAGTTGATTCACTATTATATATTTTTTGATGTGCAAAGTGTTTGCATTGTGGTATTTGAGTGTGTTTATGATTGTGATCTTAGAATCAAACCTCATTCTTAAGTGTCATGTAAAAATGAACAGTTTACAAATATTTAGTTTGTTGTCCCTTCATGTGCATTTGTTCCTTTTCCATTTTCCACAACCTGTTGGTGACTTTTACTACTTTCTTCCTATTCATGCTTCGTATCTACAATCTCCATGTTGTCTTCATAAATCTTCATATTGACTAACCATTCCTCTAACATATTTAATTCTATATTCAAATATGCATTTCCAAGATTGTCATCTTTCATTTCACATGTTGGAATATTCTTGTTTATTTCATTGTCCTCTTGCATTGAATGAAATAAAGTTTCATTCTCAGGTTCTCTCAACAATCTCTTAAAAAAATTGATTTCCTCATCAAATTTTATTAATATTGTATTTAATGTTTCTCTTCATCTTCTTAATCCATCCTTTGAATATCCTCATAAACCAACCTTTCCTTATTCACTACAATGATAGTATCTTGTAATATTATCCTCATAGTTTCACCTGTTCATTGTGTATGACTTCCATCCTAATTTTTTCACAAGATAATTTTGGATCTTCCTTTCTTGTAAAAGAATTTGATTATTTTTTTCCCCTATGCTTATGAAAATCTTTAATGATTATCCTTCACCTTCAATACCTACAACACCTACACCCAAATTATCAATATTTAAAACATAAAACTTTCTAAACTCCCTTGTTGTCGTTGTCATCAAATCTTCAAGTTGATATGAATTTCCAAGTTCTTCATGAACTCATCCTGAATTTTATTTTCTTCTTTTTCATACTCTATTGTTTTGAGTTCCTCTTCTTCCACCCAAACACATATCATATGCCTCATCTTCTTCCTTAGCTTTGTTATAAACAATTCCTTAACAAGCCATTTAACCCACTTCTTCATTTCTATCCATATCTTTGGTCTCTTTCACAATCCAGGAGCAGCTCCATTAGTACACTAAGTTGTACTTTCATCTCAACTATTTTTTGGTCAAATTTCTCTTGACCAATTCTCCTCATCTTCATGCCATTTGCCTTGGAATTCTGCTCCATTATGTTTTGGCTTTTACTTGAACCCTTCTCATGACTAATAGTAGCCATCTTCACATTTTCCCTTTGTGAACTTCAGCTTGTTCACTTCTGAGTTTCACTAATCCTTGCAATAAGAAGTCAGCTTCACCCCGCAACAATTACCTCACCAAGCTTCTTTCTGTAAACTTGGCCTTTTGGTAACATTGATTATCTCTTCTAGAACTTCCTAATCTTCCTATGCTCCTTTAGGCTTTTGTAGTCTACTAACTCTCAAGAACTTTCCCTACTTTTCTTTGGATAATACTACCCACATTTTTAATTGTGGTGTTGCTTCAATAATTTGTACCCAACCTCAACTAGAAGTTATCCTTCTCTCTCTTTGTTATGCAATCTCTACTGTAATAGTTACCACAATCTCTCTCTTTTTCTTTCAACTTTTTCTACCTACAAGACAAATACTTTTTCCAACTGTCAATTGTAAGCAAATCTCAATAGACGTTTTTATCTGAGAACTCCTTTATCTATTTCAAATTGTTGCAAGGTTCTTTCTGTTATCAGTCTTCTCAATTTATATTCAACCTATCATTAAAATATTTATACAATGACTAGACCTTTGGGTGTCAAACACCACCGATCATGCACCCAATACAATTAATGACTCTTACTCTATACAAGGACAACATTACATAACATCCAACTTTATTTAAATTGACTTTACCTTAACTTAAACTTTGAGTTTTAATTTTGATTTGGCTTGTTTTCACCCACTTCAAATTCATAACATTTCATTACTCACATACATGAGACTATTAGAATTTGCATGACTCTTTTACATTTATCAATTCTTGAATTTGATGATTTCTTGTACTTTCAAGCTTGGTTGAATTCTTCATCCCAACTTGTGCATTTGATAGTGTTTTTCCATTTTGAATGCTTGAGTGTTCTTTGTAGTTAGTTGCAATGTGCATGAATTATGAGACTTTATTGTTTTCACCTTATATTTTGTGTTCAGTGTCAAAACTAAACAAAAAATTCAAGCACCATCACAAATGTACTAAGGGTGTACCTAAGATCCCCTTACTCAAATTTTGGGCGGATCTGGGACATAACAACACCAAAAAAATGATATCCTTTTATTAGATATTTGAGTAAATAATACTCTTAGGGTTTTTGAACACTTCACCTACTTCACCTTTCTCAACATTGTCATTAACACTACTCAAACATTGATAATGCAAAGTTCTCAAACCCTGAAACAACTTCTTTCAAAATTAATTCAAAATTGACTGGATATTGACTGCAATTTCAACTTAAACTTAACTTTAACACTATTCACAAATTCTACATTAGCGCTTTAATTCCAACATGACATTAACAACGTAATATAATTTCATTTGGGAAATTTATATGACTCTCATAGAAAAATCCTTATTACATATTTGGACTCTTTTACCAACTTTATAGTGCAATGAGTAAACCAAATTTTGGACTCTTTTACAAACTTTATAGTGCAATGAATAAACCAAATACACACACGTTTACAAACTTTTATTGTGCCAAAAATACAATTACAATGAATATATTCATATAAACTTTTCACAACCTTTTGAAAACTTTTCAATAGCGGTCAAACTTTCCCTTCATAAGAAGAATGGATAACACTCAAAAATAAAATAAATAAAAAATAAATATATAATAATATACCTAATATATATATATATATATTAAACATTAATATAACAATTATTATAAATTAATGAATTATATAACTTAAAAATACCTCTATTGTAAAAATAAATATAAAATTATTTATAATATATTTATAAATAAAAAATTACAAAAATGGTTATTTGCTTCACCATTGTAAAAGTGAGTGAAGAGGGGCGTGTCAAGATATATTGATAGATGGTAAAATTTTTAATTGAAAAAAAATAGTTTATAGTCAAATTATTTATTATTGTTTTAAAACATATTGGAAATAAATAAATATAATTAATATTTTTTTAAAATAATTTATATAAGTTTATTTGGTGTAGAATAAATGTTGATGTGGTGTACTATTAAGACACTTCCTGATGTGAAGGTCATTCGCCCAAAACTCATGAGCCAAAAATCTAGCCATGTTAAGGGTTGGTGTCACTGAATCTAGCCATGTTAAGGGTTGGTGTCCTGGGTGTTTTTGAGGGTTTGTTGCACCGAGAGAGGCTCTCTACAACCCAATATGGGGTAGATATCACTTTAAAAAGTTAATGTTTAAAATTTAACATTTAACATTTTTAATCTAATGTCGGCCCTATCAATCTATCAATCTAAAGAGGTTAGTAAACCTCTTTAAAATATAAAGAGGCCAAACACTCAAAAAAATGTATGGTAAATAAGTAAAAATATAAATAAACCAGAGGTATGGTAAATAAATAAAAATAGAAATAAACTTATGGTAAATAAATAAAACCTCTTTTCATATTTACTCCATATGCCTCTTTATATTTAAAAAAACAAAACTTAAAAAGAGGTTTTATTTAGGTGAAGCTTATGGCCATAATACCATGGGCCAAATTATTATTAATACCATGAAAAAAAACATTATAAACATTTATTATTAATATTAACCAAATTTATTATTATTATTATTTAATCTAATATCATTAATATATTATAATTATGAAATTTATTAATTAGTAACTTTTGAAATTATTAAAATATTAATTTGTTATATTTATCATTAATTAATATCCATGATATATACTTTAATTATATAATAATACTTATATATATATATATATTAATAATATGGGAATTGAAAGAACAAAGAACATTAGAGTGATAGAGTGGGAAAGACTAGGGGAGTGAAAAGGAAGAGATGAAGATAAAGTGAAGGAGAGGGGAGAGAAGGGTAAGGGAGGGGGAGGGAGACACAAAGATGGAGGGGGGAGAGAGAAGGAGAGAGGGAGTGAGATAGTGAGAGGATTGGATGATAGAGAGAGAGAGATGGGGGAAGAGAGAGGGAGGTAGGAGAAAAAAGGAGAGAGAGGAGGAGAGAGGTAGCGAGTAAGAGATGGAGTTGGAAGGGGAGAGAGGGAGGTGTTGATGCAACAAATGTTTGCCATGCCAACAAGGGGAGTTAACCTGATTCATAACTTTCAAGAGCAGATCTCTTTGCTGCGTTAATTTTAGCAAATCAAAGTATGTGATATTAGCTTGAGATTTCTTAAGATCATCCACAATGTTGTAATCAATGTTATAAACAGGGTAAGGCAGAGTAAACATATCGGTTTTGTCGTTCTTAGGTGGGAGTTTACCATTTTGGGTTGCCTTCGTTGCAGTCGGAGATGCATTATCTTTCTCTAGATACTTTGCAACTAGAGCACTCTTGGAATCACCACAAGTCTACCCTTAGAATAGAAACTTTGGGAGTGGATTCCTTCAAAACGTGAACATATTTCTTTGTCTAGTCTACAGGCTTCATCACACTCGCAAGTGGCCCTTTACTTCGTGTGTGGATTTCTGCCACACTAACTCCTTCGTCGTCATCATTCTCATTTGTATAGAAATCCCATAGTACATTGATTTGACATTCTTCATCCAAGGGCTCTTCTACTTGGTATTCTTCCTCATTTTCTTGTTCTGGCTCAGCTCCACTATAGGTTCTTCGTTGTTAAGGAGTGATCTGGTAAGAGCCAACTCTTCCATATTTAAATTCTCTTCATTAGGTGGAGCAGGCAATGCAAGTTGACCATGACCACCTTATGTCTTCTTATGATAGAAAGGTTTGAAAGATTTTCTATTGTTATAATCTCCTCCATTACCACTTGTACTCTCTCCAGAATTCCTTTTCATATCGATGACTATGTTTTTCAATTTCTTAATGATTTGATGCAAACCTTCCACATTTGTGGTGGCCCTTTCTTTAACCTCAGCCACTTTGTTATCATTCCCATTATTGTCCTTGGATGATTGAGAGGCTTTAGTTTCTTTGGTTGTATGATGAAATGTTGTGAGACTCATCATTTCATTCTCATCTTTTACTGCTTCATCGATAACACAATGTAAGGTTTGTGCATTACTCCTTTTGACCCACATCGCAATAGGGACAGGGAGAGCAGTGATGTAGAATTCCATGAGAACCTCCTCAGTAGGTCTAGCATTAGTCGGGATGATGTTGAACAAGGTGTTGAACTGGATGTTGAAACCCTTGATCTTTTCTTTGGCTTCCATTTTCAAATGGGATAGTTCTAAAACTAAGGCCACAAGTGTTGTTTCATTGCCAAACTTATCTGAAAGGGTCTCTTGAAAGGTGACACATGAGGTGATAAATCCTATTCTCAAGCTAAAGTACCATAGGGGGGTCGCTCCAATCAGGGTAAAATGGAAAAAGTGACATACTATATCTTCATTGGCTACCCCCAACATGCACACGTCTAGGAAGAAAGAGTGAATATGGTTATCAGTAGTGTCTCCCTACTTAGGGTCGAATTTAGGCGATACTCTTTCTGCAATCTTGGGTAAGGGATGCTGTTGCCCAAGTAACACTATG
>APFE030316323.1:278984-305570 GCA_000404065.3 Pinus taeda | reverse complement strand
ATATATTTTTTACGTTAAGACTAACCTAAGTACCCACGGGGGATTTGAACCGGTGACCTATCGCAAGGAGTGCTTTAACAGCGTACTCATTCACCGTCAATCCAAAGCCCCATGGGCAAATTTTTTATATTTTAATTTCGAAATCTTCATTCATTTATCTCACATCTCCCCGCTTTACATGTTCGTTGACTTGCTCATTTGTGAAGGAACTATGCAACCTCGCACTTTAATGGTTATAATATGTTTCGGTCACGTGTACCTTCCTGGATGACTATAATTCAAATTTGTAGAGCTTAATAAATTGAGTGCAAAAGGTTAAGTTAATTTTAAGCAAATACTTTATTACTGATAGTATTAGATAAATATGTTTTAACAACAAGCACTTTGTGGTATACGTCATGTTAAGGTTGGTCGTGTATGTTAGGGTATAATTCAAATTCAAAATAGTAAAAGTTGGAGTCGTCTAACGAGGTAGAAGAATTGTTCGAACGATCAAAAAGTGGTTGAAATTTAGGGAATTTTTTTTTTTAAAATCTTGTAGAGGCAGTGTTTGAATCGTGTTTTTGATGGTGGAAATGGATTTAGCACCATCAAAAACATCTAGGACAGTTAAAATTTTGAAGTTTAACAACTATAACTTGAATATACAAAAATCTTTGCTGGATTTTCTCTAAATAAAACAGGGATTTCCATAACTTTCCAGGCAACTCCTCCTCCTCGTTAGACTAATTGTTTTTTAAAGTGTAAAGATACATTGAAGGCGTGGAAGATTTGGGAAGATTTGTCTTATAGTTATGCATATAATATTCTAAATGAATTATCATCAAAATATGTGAATTCTTGTCAAGATTTGGGAAGATTTGTCTTATAGTTATGCATACAACATCCTAAATAAATTATCACCAAAATATGTGAATTGTGGTAATCCATTAATATACTTGTTCCTATTAATTGCATGTGCATTACTAAGATAAAAATGTGAAAATCCTGATTTTTAGGATATATATACAGTTAATCTATACAAGTTTAGAACCATCACTTCAAATCTCATTTCCAACCTGTTAGATAAAGCTTATAATGTTCCAGGAATCCACAATAAATAAACAAAATAACATTATAATTTATGCTACAAATATACAGGTAATCTATACTAAGACATCATAATCTTCTGAGTAGAAGCATTGAATAGCTTTTAAATATCTTGAGCACAAGCATTGAATAGCTTTTGAAAAATATGGCTGCAACAAAACTATAAATATCCTGAGTAGAAGCAATGAATAGCTTTTAAATATCTTGAGCACAATCATTGAATAACTTTTGAAAAATACGGTAATGTTACTAGGAAATATAATTATTGTACCAAATATTGGAAAGCAATCCATGATGGAATTGTCAGACAGAACACCAAAAGGACACCGCTCACAAACAGATCACAGATCAATACACCAGTATTTTGACGTGGTTAAAACCCTCAGAGAGGGAAACAGTCCACGGCCTGCGCCAACGTGGCTACTACAGGCAATTTATTAATAAAAGAATGAAAATTTACATAAGCTTCTCTCATGCACGGTTAACCTACAAATGACCCTCCATGCGCTTTAAATAGAATTCATGGACCAATCGGGTGTCAAGCCACGGATCAAGTGTCGGTAATACCGAGGAGAGAATGAACCGTCGGATCACTACATATCGTGACCGTCGGATTGTAAGTTACAAAATGTACAACGGTAAAGAAACACACTTTACCTAACTCTATAACTAACTCTATACTAGACCAAGTTGAACTTAACTATTTCCTATGTGTCGGAATATCCTAACCAAATTGACATATCATATCATTGAATTTTTAAAACCTATATCTATTGGAGATACACCTTTTGAATTAGATTTCATTTAGCATTGGAATCACTCAATTTGGATGAAAAACAAAGAAGTTATGATTAAAACAATGCTGGTTAATATGATCGACCACTACTCTCGCGCAGGTGACAAATAAATTTTACTTTGTTATTTTTTCCATGGATTTGTTATACAGAGTAACTACTCGTTATTTTTTCATAATTATTGGATTAGGGGATCCTGATCACCTCTCTTTCTCCATGATTTAATATTTTATTGCAGGTAGACACTCATTTTTTGCAGGTCCTAAGAGAATAAAGAAGGTCAATTTATGGACGAGTGATTCTTGAATGAAATTTTAATGAAACAAGATAATTTCATCAAACTCATTACCCAACGGATTCATAATAGAAGAAATGAAGAATTGATTTACATTTGAAGATTCATGTCTTGTCACTCCTGTGAAAACACTTTTCAAAGAGATCATTTTTTTTACATAATATCATAGCCGTTGTAACTTAATTTATTTATTTACATACTGTTTTTAAATAAAATGTTGTTTATTTTCTAATTTCTCTTATATTTTTGTGTTTCAGGTATTGCTTCCTTCAAATTGTGACCAATCCTCAGCATCAAAGTAGTGAACAACTAATTTGTTCTTTTGCATGCCTACATTTTATGATTGTGCATTGTTGTTGTTCTTTTCCGAAGGAACAACACTTCTGCATTTTTGCTGTTTCTTTCCAAAGGAGCAGCACTTATGCATTTTTGTTGTTCATTTCCGAAGGAATAACACTTTTGCATTTTGCTGTTCCTTTCCGAAGGAACACCACTTCTACACTTTTGCATTTTTGCTGTTCTTTTTTGAAGGAATAACACTTCAAATTTTTATTGTTCCTTTCTGAAGGAACAACGCTTCTGCATTTTTGTTGTTCCTTTTCGAAGTAACAATAATTTTGTATTTTTGCTGTTCATTTTTGAAGGAACAACCCTTATACACTTCTGCATTTTTTTTGTTCATTTCCGTAGGAACAACACTTCGCATTTTTGTTGTTCATTTCCAAAGGAACAACACTTATGCATTTTTGTTGTTCCTTTTTGAAGGAATAACACTTCTACACTTTCACATTTTTGCTGTTCCTTTCCAAATGAACAATACTTCTGCATTTTTGTTGTTCATTTCCGAAAGAACAACATT
Source organism: Pinus taeda (assembly GCA_000404065.3). Taxonomy (NCBI): domain Eukaryota; kingdom Viridiplantae; phylum Streptophyta; class Pinopsida; order Pinales; family Pinaceae; genus Pinus; species Pinus taeda. The sequence continues at coordinate 302,533 of APFE030316323.1, read as the reverse complement.
TTTCGCATTTTTGTTGTTCCTTTCCAAAGGAACAACACTTCTGCACTTTCGCATTTTTGCTGTTCTTTTCCGAAGGAACAATGCTTTTGCATTTTTTATGTTCATTTCCGAAGGAACACCATTTTTACATTTTTGTTGTTCCTTTATTTTCACATTTTTTTGTTGTTCCTTAAAAGGAACAACACTTATTCACATGCATTTTTTTGTTGTTCCTTTTAAAGAACAACACTTTTTGGGTGTATTTTTTCGTTGTTCCCTACTAGGAACAACACTTTTTCACATGCATTTTTTTTGCTGTTTCCTACAGGGAACAACACATTTTCATGTGTATTTTTTCTTTTTGGCATGCATTTTCTTTGTTGTTCCCTACAAGGAACAACATTTTTTTGAGTGTTTTTATTGTTCTTTTAAAGGAGCAACACTTTGAGAATATTTTCGAGAGCAACCCTTCCTTCCTCTTGTGGGATTATTTCTAGTTCATCTCAACCACATTTTACTAATTGTCTTTCATGGCATGAAGTACACTACTTTTATTAGGACAAGAATTATGGATTATATTGAAGTGAGTTAATATCATTCATGTTATGATATTTAATAGGACAACTCCTTGATGATAAATTCTTTTCAAAAGGGACACAATTATTTATATACTACTTTACTGCATTGTTTTCTGTTGAACATGATAATGATTGATCATATTAATACCATGCCCGTTCCATCCTTCCTCGTTATAATATTCTTTGTCTGTAATAAATGAGATTATGGGTATATTTTTTTCTATTAACATGTTCAACTTCTTCCACCATCCCTACTCTTAAGGAGTACTGACCCTTCCTCTTTTTATCATAAAAATGTGTAATAACAACAAAATTTTGTTCCCAGATGAAGGATAGGGGGTCGCATTACGAGCCAGCCTACCATGTTCATAAGGTTGTAACAAAGTGACATTCCCATTATGGCCACCACACCAGGGTTATGATCCATTGGATAGCTAAATTATCGTTGGAACAGGAGGTTTCATCACGAGCCGGCCTAATCACTTTTACTACATCCTAGTGAATGGCAGTGTGGTTATCTAGTTACCACGTCAGCACATTGATCCCTTCTGTAGAACAACACTAGAACTCTCCATTTATAAAATGAGGATCCTGGCTCATATGGGTTAAAAGGTAATCCCACCGAGGCCATAGATGTCTGCTAGCAGCAGAGGCTCTGCTTATGGTATTGAAGTTATATCTTATCGTCAATTATTACTATAATACCATTTTCTTATTTTTTTTTTATTAGAGAAGTTATTTCCTTAATTTGTTCCTTGTTTTGAACCTTTATGCATGAGAAATTGTTTTATGATCAATCGCATCATTTTCAGCTAGAATATTGTCAGAAAAGCATCTTTTTGGCATATTGTTGTCCTTTTTCTTTTTTTCATAACTTATCATCAATCCAAAGCATCCTATCTCATATTCATATCTATCTTTACACACTCTGCTCTCATTGTAACCATAACTCTCATAATCCTATCATTGATATGTGTACTATGCTTCATTTATTGCTGTATTGTTTATTCCCTTGCCTTGTCGTCAACACAACACCTTTTATATGCTTTGTGGTCGTGGAATCCCTTTTCCAATTGGAGGGGGGAATGTATGCATTATGGGATAGCATATAATATGATTACTGCACTCTACCATAACTTGTTGATTTGATAAAATATTAGTATTGCATGTATACAAAAATTTTTCTGATTAAAAATTTTTCACGCATCTTAATCTGTTGCTATTCAAAACTAACACTATGGATTAAAGAAAATTGTATGCAAAATAGTGATTTGTTTACAGGAGAACAACAAGTATGGGGGGGAATTCTATTCGCAACATGACCACACTATTGCAACTAACAAAAGAGGCTTCGGCAACTCACGAACGTGAACAATTGTTCAGACATGATGTGCTTGCCTAGATTCCACCTTTTGCATTACTTTCAACACCAACTCTGCTTATATCAGCTTCAAAAAATGCTAGTACATATATGTCATTCCACATTTTTCTTTTTCGAGGTAAAACTTGAGGTAAAATAGCATAATTTTCTGATTTATTATGAATTTAGGAGAATTTAATGAAAATCCATTTTGAGCATTATTTATCATCCTTCATTTTACATCTTTACCACTTCCCATTTTTCAGCGGCATATCATCTTTTAGTTTGGGGGAGTTTTGCTTTCCTTCATTTCTTTCTTACGACCATATCATTAATATTATTTATCATCCATTGTTATTCTTATTCATTCTCAACCCCTCCCTTATTCCATGTTGTTTTACACTGAGCATAGAATTCAACAGATGGTAGCAACCACCTCAATTTGTTTTCTAGCATTGCATGAGGGCATGCTAATTCTTCAGAGAGGGGGAGGAATTGCCACACATGATGGATGTTTTCTACTTTCTTTCTCATTTAAGGCATACAATTTCAGTGCAGAAATTGATTTCCACAATATTTTTAAAACTATTAACTCAATTTTTATGATCTCTGAAAACACAGACGTATCATTAAAATACACAAACCCAGATAATTTCAAGTTAAATTGGTTCATAAAATTTTGGAAATCATGCACTATCACCTACAACCATTTTGTTTATATCTCATGATCCGTGCATCAAAATGATCTGATTTTTGGATTATAGAAACATTAATATAGTAGAAATCTACTTGCAAAATTTCAGAAAAATTTAGTTTGTAGTTTTTGAGAAAATGATTAATGAAGTTTGTTGTTAATTATATCATATTTTGCTGCAATTTCATATACGCATAACTTGAACGTCAATGTAAAAATTGTTACGCCTTCATCAAGATTGATAAAATTGAATATTCATTAATTAAGGAAGAATTCATTTGTTTTATCCATTTCATGAGTTGGGATGGACAATTTTTTTATTGCTTAGTTAACACATGGGTTTTATCTTTGGGTTGCATGAAGACATGCAATATATTCATTTTTTTGTTGCATGAGGACATGCAATATATTCAGTGTAGGGGTGCGTTGTACCATTAATATGTTATTATTATTATCACTTTTGAACGCCTATTCCATCCATTTTTACTCTTCTTTATCATGGTTTATCATATAATTCCATCTTATAATGATTTATGCTCTTATGGAAAAATATTATTTATTTTCTTTCATTTTTAATAAATTGATGATTATGCATAATTTTATCAATGTTGGTTTATTAATAAATTGGTTGTAACATTACTCACCATTTTTAGCCTCCAAGATATTTTTCAGATTGAAGATTTGATCATTATGTGCCAACTTAGAACTTCACTGGAATAGGAAGTGATGATTTTGTATTGAATGTTTTGAGCAAATGGAGAAGAATTTGGAAAATATGAAACATGGGTTTTGTCCAGAACATACCAAATTAGTTTTACGTTGAATTTTTTTCCCAAATTCAATCCGTATTGAGAGAAACAGAAGGTTCTCTGAAGAGGTTTTTCTTAAATTCACTGTGTGGCCATTTTCCAAATTATCCCAGTTATAATGCGAAATTCGACATGTTCTTGTTGAATGATTGATGGAGAGATATTCCAAATATGATATTGCTTATCAATTTGTTGAGAGCAATCCAATTTTGTAATGAGAATCATTTTGTAATCATCACGGTTGTAACTTCTCTTTTCTCTCTATGTATTTAAATCAGAACAGAGATCAGAGAATTAAGGATTCATGACTCATGATAGGATAGGATAGGATATGAGGAAAGGGAGATTGTTGTGTTATCATTGTAATTCTCAAGGCTTTTGCTGTTGTAATGATTTCACAGTTTGATGATTAATAAGTAAAAGGGTTGTTGTTCATTCGTCTCATCTAAAGTAGCCCAACAACATTAGTTGGTGGCTAAGGGCCCAGTCTCTGGTGGATTAAGTTGTTGCTCTGTATTATATATTTACAGTTCTATTCGTGTGATGGTTAGATTTAATTCTTATTTCTTTGAATCGCATTGCTTTACAGTTTCATGTTTTTACAGCCTGTTATTCTAATATTTTATGAAATTGTTTTATTGAATAAGCTATGATTGAATCGCGTGGTCGTTTATTTCCATCATAATAGAGAGTATTATCCTTTTCAACTTATATTGTTATGTTGTTCATTTCAAATATAAAGTTGTGTTGTTCATATTCAGACTTTGATGTTCACTACGTATTGCTGTTCATTTCTACTGAAATAACTTTGTTGTTCATTTTTACTAAATAAGCTTCATTATTCATTTCTTTCCTACAAGTATTTGGTTTTGCTTTTAAGTATTATTGCAGTGAGCGTGCTTATTCCATTTCTATTAGCAAAATTATTGATTTATCATTTCCAGTTAATTGCTTTAGTGTGGATTGAAAAATAAACAATTGTAAAGAACATTGACTATAGCTGTCTAAGTTCTTAGATTAGAGATCTTGCCTATGATTGATTTTCATTTGCATCAGTTTACAGAGGAAAGAGTTATCACTACTGCATCCTTGACTGATAAATTGTTGAAGTTTTCTGAGTGAATGATTTAAGTTTCAGAGTGTTAAGTTTCTTTTAATTGTAAGTAGATTTTATTTCAAGCATTCATTTACTTTTGCATATTAAGAACTATGCTGCAAAAAATTACTCTTGAGTAAATAGCCACCTCAGACTGAGTACACTTTTGAAATAAGAAATTGTCCATGGGTTGACAATTAATGTAAAGATAATGAGGAGTTAAAATGACACCTTTTATCGCTCAACAAAAACCACCTAAGTTGAAGGTGGAGATGTGTACTTGGCTTCTTCAAGTACACATGTAGATCATGAGGCATGGTTGATTGACTCAGATGCATCTTTTCACTTCACCCCCATAGAGAGTGGTTTTGTGAGTATGAGAAATACGATGGTGGTGATGTCCTCTTAGGGGATGACAGGAAGGCTAGAATCATCGGTCACGGAAAAGTAAAGTTGAAGTTGCAAGGTGGAAGGGTTAGAACACTTCCGGGTGTTCTGCATATTCTTGCATTGGCCAAAAATTTGATTTCTGTAAGCAAGTTGGACGATGCAGGTGTAAAAACAATGTTCGATAAGGATACCTGCAAAATGGTTCGGGGAGCATTAGTATTGATGCGGGGAGTTCGAATTGGAACTCTGTACAAGCTGTAAGGTAGCATTGTTAAAGATGGGTGCAACCGTTTTGTGGTTCTTGAAAGTGGAGCAGAAAATCTAGTGGTCTCTGGAGAGAAGACCATGTTGTGGTATCAAAGGCTTGGACATATTGGAGACAAGGGCCTTCGAATACTTCATGGTAAAGGTATGGTAGAAGGTATGAGTAATAGCTCTGTGGATTTTGATTTCTGTGAAAATTGTGTATATGGAAAGCAAAATCGTGTGAGTTTCCCCTCTAGTAGTAAGAGGGAAAAATAGATATTAGAACTTGTACATAGTGATGTGTTTGGACCTGTGAAGGTTCCATCACTGGGTAAGTCTGTGTACTATGTATCATTTATAGATGACTTCTCAAGGAATACATGGATATATTTCATTAAAAAGAAATCTGAAGTCTTTGGTAGGTTTAAAGAATTTAAGGCTCTTATGGAAAATCAGACAGAGAAGAAGATAAAGGTGCTGAGGACAGATAATGATGGAGAGTTTTGTAGCTAGGAATTTGAAAAATTCTGTAAGAAGTGTGGTATAGCACTACGAAAGACTACTCCATATACACCTCAGAAAAATGGATTTGTAGAAAGAATGAATAAGACGTTGATGGAAAGGGCAAGAAGCATGCTCAGTGGTGCCAGGCTAGGACAAGAATTCTGGGCAGAGGCGGTGGACACTGCATGTTACTTGGTCAACAGGTCACCTTCATCAGCGTTGGAGGATAAGACTCTACAAGAGGTATGGACTAATAAGACACCCTCTCTTTCACAACTGAGGGTGTGTGGATGTGATGCATATGTACATGTCCCAAAGGATAAATGAACCAAGTTGGATAGTAAATCTGAAAAGTGCATCTTTATTGGGAATAAGGATAGTTTAAAAGGTTATAAGCTTTGGAACTGAGTCACATGGAAGGTTGTGTACAACCGAGATGTGGTGTTCAGAGAGGTAAAAGATGTTATTAAACATGAAGTCCAACCAAAGGAACCTGAGAAGATAGAGTTTGAGCTTAAGGAGGAAGAATCAAACTCTATAGCACAGGAGGAATCAGAATATCAAGAGCCACAAACTTTGGGTGTGAGAATATCAGTTCGAGAAAAAAGGTAGCCAAAAAGTATAGTCCATCTGCTTTCTGTTCAAATTTTGTTTTATCTATTACTGATGATGATCCTAGAACTGTGAAGGAAGCAGTAAATTCAGAGGATGGAAAACTCTGGAAAGAGGCCATGGTTGATGAAATGACATCTTTGCACAAAAATGAGGCTTGGGATCTGGTGGAGTTATCGGTCGGAAGGAAACCCATTGGTAGCAAATGGGTGTTCAAGAAGAAGACAAATGCAGAAGGAAAGGCGGAGAAATACAAAGCTCGATTGGTAGCAAAAGGTTATTCCCAGGTGCCGGGAATTGATTTTGGTGATATTTTTTCTCCTGTTGCCAAGGTAGCCTCTATTAGATTACTTTTATTTGTTGCTACTACTTTTGATTTTGAGGTAGAACAGATGGTTGTGAAGACAACATTTCTTCACCAGAATCTAGAAGAGGAAATATACATAAAGCAACCTGAAGGCTTTGTGGTGAAGGATAAGAAAGAACTGGTATGCAAGTTAAAGAAGTCTCTATATGGGTTAAAAAAGTCACCAAGGATGTGGTATCAGAATTTTGATACATTTATACGGGAACTTGGCTTCACCAGAAGAAAAAAAGACCACTGTGTGTATTTTAATTTAATTGGTGACCATGTTATTTATCTGGTCTTGTACGTGGATGATATGTTGCTGGTTGGAAATGAAAAAGAAATTATACAAGATTTAAAGACCCAATTGTCTTCCATATTCGACATGAAAGATCTTTGGTGCTGCAAACTATATTTTGGGCATGGAAATTAAAAGAGATCGGACAAAGAGGAAGCTCTGGTTAAACCAAAGGAAGTATATTGAGATAATATTACAGAGGTTTAATATGAAGGATGGTAAATCGGTGAAGGTTCCTATTTCTGTAGGTGTGAGGTTATCTGCTGAACAGTGTCCCAAGACACAAGAAGAGGAAGAGGACATGTCCCATGTTCCATATGCAAGTGAAGTCGGTAGCCTGATGTATGCAATGGTCTACATTAGACTACACATTGCACATGCAGTGGGAGTATTGAGCAGGTTTATGTCAAAACCAGGGAAGGAGCACTAGACAACAGTGAAGTGGGTTTTCAGGTATTTGCGTGGCACTAGTGATTATGGTTTGTGCTACCAAGGAATGTCAAGATTGGATAGAATGTTGGATATTCATGGCTTTGATGATTTAGACTGGGTTGGACATCTGGATTAGAGAAGATCTACAAGTGGGTATGTGTTTAACCTATTTGGAGGTGCAGTCAGTTGGATGAGTAAGAAACAATCTGTAGTGGCACTATCAACTACAGAGGCAGAATACATGGCAGCCACTCATGCAAGCAAGGGAGCAGTTTGGTTGTAGAGATTGTGTTCAAGTATGGGGTTAGTATAGGGATCTATAGGGATAGACTGTGACAGCCAAAGTGCAATTTTCTTGGCAATGAACCCATAGAAGACAAAAAGGTGTTGATGGTAAAGGTTGACACTTTGAAGAATACTGTAGATGCATTGATAAAATTTGTGAGCTCTGAGAAGTTCTCTTGGTGTAGAGAGACAATGGGCGTTTTAGGGCTGGAAAAATGACTAGGCTCTATTTTGGGCCCCTGTAGAAAGAAAACAACAAGTGGGAGAATGTTGTCTTTTGTTATATTCTTTCCACGACTAGCCCACGTAGTTAACTAGGGGAGTTAGAGGGGGCGTGGAGCCCCCCTTTCGTTTTCCAATTGTGTAGTGGGAGGGGGGGGGGTCACAGGGGGTTTGAGGCATACCCTTAACCCAACTTGGAAAATTTTGGTTTTAGACCTTATGTTATATTGGGTGGACCCACCTATGGTTTTGTGCATGATTTTCGCACATGTTTTTTGAACGCGATGGTTTTCGGTCCATGGTATTGGACGTGATGGTTTTTTGGTCCATGGTATTGGATGCTTTAGCATGTCTAAATATGTATTATAACATTGAAAGGAATATAATAAAAAATCAAGCTAGTAGTCTCAATTTTGGGATCTAGGGGAAAATCTCTTTGTATAGGTGTTTTATCTATTATGCTCTCGCATTGTTTATTTTATGTGTTTTAGAATTCATATGCAGGTAATTTCTGTATGGGGTTAAAACCTATAGGGACTCCTAGGACCAAAACAAGACCTACACAACTAGGCTTTACCGCAATCCCACAAAACCAATCAAAGGATCACTAAGTTCAAAACAAGAACATGCACTCCTAGTATTGACCGCAATCCCACCAACACTGGTCAAGGGATTCCTAGGCCTAAACAATAACATACGCTACCATGATTTACTACAATCCCGCAAACACCAGTTAAGGGATTCTTAGGTTTAAATAAGCTTGGATGCATCTAGATTTTTGCACCAATAACTTGAGGAATTTTCCATCTCCACCCTTAGGCTTTACCGCAATCATACGAAAACTAGTCAAGGGATTCCTAGACCCTTGGGAATTTTCTCGAGGCCACCTCACCTAGTTCCAAAACCATCTAGAAATCCAAAGCACAACCACTGAAAGAACCCCATCACATCATGGCTATCCAGAAAGAAAAAGGCAAGGTTGAAACCATTGTCACACTTGGAAAAATCCATGCCAATGACAGCAAGAGAACCAAATACACACATTACCATGCATGCCAAAACTAGTAAGGAAATATTACATGTAACTCGATACCTACAAAGCATTCCCACTATAGCCGTCTGATCCAACTTTTCCTTGCTTGATCCTTGCCTTCCTTTTCTTTCTTATCCTTACTTTGCCTTCCTTTCTCCAATGCTAAAGTGCTTGAAAAATTCCCTAAGTTTGCAATAGTATGGGAGAATAGAGAGAATAGAGAGAGAGCTCCAAAACTGATCTAACAAAATTTGAACCAACAAAAGTTGTGAATTGATCCTCAAAAGCCTTTTTATCATTAAGGCCTCTAAATTCTTCATTTTCCTCTATTTTCCCTTCAATTTCCTCCTTGTGAAATTGTGGGACCTTTCGCCTTTATTTTTTTCTATTTTCCTTTATTTCATAAATAAAATACCAATTAATGCCTCTTTTCCTTTTCAATGCCTTTTCCAATTTACCTTAGCCATAATAAACCAAATGAACACCCATTAGGATGTCTTCCCAACATTCAACTTAGAATACATGTCCCATGACCTTGGTCTTAGTTTGTCTTTATTAACTTTTACTACATGAAATTTTAACCCGGGGCTATTACACTAACCTCTTCCACCTCCTCCACTCATGGATATGATCAGAAATGTGAGGAGAGTTATCGTATTTAAATGTGGATGAGAGGTATTTCTTGATATCTTGTCATGACAATAACTGAAAATGGCTAAAAAAATGAAGCATGGTCACTGTAAGATGCCATATCAAGTTCATTATAACATTTAGTGGCATTACCAGTTATGATTAATTGGAAAAGACGTAGCGTTTCAGAATCATCCACCAAAGAATTCGAAGAACATCGTAAATGATATGTGGTGATATGCATGCATGGTTTTCTCCAGGATTTCCTTCAAACTTAGGAATATCATAAGGTACTTTTCAGGCATTGGTGGCCACCTAGGGTAAGAGAATATGGGGTCATTCATGAATTTATCCAATACCTACAAATCGAGTGATTCTATAAATATAAGTTGATGTTGATTAAATGGGTCAAGAGGTAAAAATTTGCCCCTTGATGGACCTTATGGTCACCCCATAACATAGTTAATGGTGGAAGAGGATGGACCAAGGATATAGTTCATACTAGGAAAATGAGATCCTAGGTCAAAAAATATGGTCGAAGGATAATTTCCTTTAGGGGAGATTCCCCAAGGGAATAAGGGACTCCTAAATGCATGAAGACTCATGGGATTGTACTTGACACTAGAATAAGGACCTTCTTGTGCAAAAGCACCACCATCAGCATAATAATTCGTTGACATAATGTTGATAGTGGGCTTAACTACCCCAGGTAAATGAGCCCCTACAAAGGAAAATTAACCTCTAGAGAAAGGAATCCAACCTAACATAGAACTCCCCTAAGGTTGATATGTTCTGCCAAAAAAATTATTTCCCCTAGATTGACTAGAAGCAAATGTAAATCCCCATTTCATTTTTCCCGAAGCAAAAATTCTCATATTAGATGAGCTAGCTGGAACCACCCCATCTCTCACTTGTTAAATAGGGTTGTCTCCCATTCTAAACATAAATGTGGATGAATGCATAGATAAGGACAAACTCAGAAAACTTGTAGGGGTCACAAATGTAATTGATGGAATACCCCATAAAGAGGAAAAAGGTGTTGGAAAAGTAGGAGGAGTTGACCTTATCACACTAAGTGATGGTAATGATGCCATTACAAAAGATACTTCAAATGTAGAAGGTGATAAGGAATCCATATCCCCCTTGGTAAGTGCACCACGCTCTCTAAACATAGGATGTCAGAACAAGGAAAAGGATTCAAAACCAAAAGGTCTTAGCTGCATAACTACAAGGCCAAAAGGGTTTCTCAAAGGTTGGTTGACATGTGGTGGTGGAATCTAATGAATAACCTCAACAGTAAATAATTCGTCCCCCTGAGAACTAAGATTATCCCTTTTAACCCAAGTGTGGTCTAATTCCTCGATTGTCGGAGCTATCATGTGTCTCCTAGGTGGTGGATTTACCTCTTCAAGAGAAATTTTTTAAAGTTGTCAAGAACGCTGACTATTTTGTTCAACCATGGTGAGTATATTTTATTATTTAACTTAATTAATAAAGACACCCCTCTCGCCAACTAGTCTCAGTCCAAACAACACACTATCAAATCTATAGAGTTAGGCATACAAAGAAAGAGAATCAAATGGATATTTTGACAATTGAGCTCGAATAATCATGACCCAAATCGACTATGAAGATGTGGTTGGGATAATCACATTAGCTTCCTGATTAATAGTTCTTATGCTCAAAACTAGGTACCCCTATGATTTTTGGGGTGCCCTTAAGAGAACAGAGTTATTCTTGACTAATTCTTTCCCTAGGTATAGAAAGGACATCCCCCTTACCATCACCCATGTAAGATACCTAATATTATAGACATTAAGGATACCATGTATAACAACCCGATTTGGGGAAACTATTGCCAATAAGTTCTACATGCAAGGGCATAGAAACTAGGACTCAAACCTCCAGAGAGATTTCTCAAAGTGAGTCGAGTGCCTCTCAAGGAGATGCCCAATTAGTACATGCATACCAATGTCACCAAGACCAATGAAGAAAGGTAGAACACTCCATTGGGCTCAACGTGACATCATGATTAACCCTTATGTGAGAACAGATTCCCCAGAAACATGCTACTACAAATAGATTTTCACTCCTTACCTAAAGGTTCTATTGTTTTTTTTATAGCCTTGGAGAGTTAACCTAACCACCTATTCTAAGGTCCTTAACCCTAAGATAGTGTTGGTGTGCTAGCTTCCCTACCAGAATTCTACTACAAATGGATTTTTAGTTCTTACCTAAAGGTTATATTGTGTTTTCTGGTAGCCTTGGAGAGTTAAACTCACCACCTATTCCAAGGCCCTTAACCCTAATCTAGTGTTAGTATGCTACATAATAAAAGAAAAAATTTCGATTAAATTTTATTAAGTTTTTATTTTAGTGGTTGTTATTTACTGAAGGGAAATGACATGCAATTGATACCTAACCTTAATACAACCTGCATTTTATTTTTTGCTTTTTCACTAAATTAAAGGTATCTAAAGAAAGGAAGAGATTATTTTTCCTTTTCAAAAAATGACAACAACCTCACACACTCTCAACATTATCTCTTGAAATCCACTAAATCATAATAAAGATTTGATCCATGAAAACAACTCAAGAAAAAACAAAAAATAGAAGATTCTGAACAAAAGTCAAGCAAGAACACCAACTACTCAAAATCTAAAAACTTTGCTTTGCCAAAGAGAACCACCAAAAGTAGTTTATCACACATAGACAAATAGAAAAAAGAAGTGGAAAGTAAGTTTCATATTTGTGGTTCAATGCAGGAAACAAAAACACCACAACAACAATTATCTACAAAGGTAAAACACAACCCTAATTAAAGGATAAGACTTAAGTGGCTTGAAGAAAAAATAGAATATTTATGATCCTATCAAATTAATAGATAAAAAAACACAACCATACCTCTCAAATCTAGTTTTGCACAACCACAACAAATGAAAAAAATAAGGTGCTAATGGAAGCAATTAAAATGAAGAAAATAAATCTTCACGAAAGAACTAAAATTGAAACAACAAAAAAAATATCCAATGTAAACAAAACCAAAATGACTCATGTATGATCTAAGACAATTAACAAAAAGCATATCTAGAAGATCAGACAAAGATATCAGATCAAAGGCCTTTAAAAAAACTCACATAGCAAAGTTGTAATCAAGACAAGTATCTTAAGATAAAATATTTTTTTTATTATATTTAAGGTATGTGTAACCATTCCACAGTCATACAATGTATATATAAGCTCCATACAAACGATGCAAATCAAATCACACTAAAAAAGGCCTCTACTAGGCATATCCACAAAAACTAGTTTTCTTTTTCCTCTTTATACTATGAAAATAATCATCTAAAGTTCCATTAAAAAAGTAGGTTCATGATGTTATATTATCAAATAATATACTTCCTAGGGTTTACAAGAAAAAAATTAAGAAAAAAATTCGTGAAAAAAAATACCCTTTTTACCATTCAATAACCCCTTGAAAAACTCAATTTTACAAGGAAGACACACCCATAATGTGAGTAGTAAGAGTCTAAGATGTAGGAATGGAGTGTATATACAAATTATTTAATTATCATACTCTCTGTAATCCAGCACTAGCCATGTATTTTGACAGATTCAAATTTCAAAATTAAACAAAGATAAGTGCAATTTGAATCTAAGGAAAATTAGCCTAGAAAATAGTTAGACCAAGTCAAAAAAAGAAGAAGAAAAGTTAGACATAAATAGAAATCCAAGATCTAAATCCAAAGGAGAGGAACAACATTAGGGTTAAAATCCCTAGTGGAGTCACTAATTCTATTCTTCCAAAAATATATCTAATAGAAGGAGCTATTGCTCCATGGATTTTGCTCGAAATCCACTGAATGATGTGTGGAAAAATGTGCAATTAGATCAATCCCATAGTATGCATGCACAAAAACATAGAAATTACGAAGTCGTTAAGTGGATCATACCTTCTAATTAAAGAGTTCGTTGTTTAGTGCCACCAACTTAAAGGATCCACCAAAAGTTCTCACTTATTGTCTTCAAATGCTAAGAACCTACACACATTCAAACTGTTGATTTCTATGTAGCTTGGGAGGTACTCCAAACCCTAGTGTTCAAGGGTTGGAGATCAAAGCACCACAAGTAGGCTTGTGGCCTTAGAACCCAAGCTTGGGGTTTTGCACCCAATCGTTATTGGGGAAATTCTAGAAGCACATTTCTACATGTGATGGCATTTCAAGACAATAGAGGGCGAAAAGGAGAATCCAATGCTTCGAGAATTGTCGAATTCCAAGTTGTAGAAGTGGAGAAATGAATTTTTGAATTTGACAAGTATTTATTGGTTTTCAAGTCATGTAGGCTTGAAGTAAAATTTGGCCACTAGATGGGTCTCTTCACTAATTCATAGAGCCCTTTATTTTGTGTATAAAAGAGAGGTGATGGAGTCACTTTAGACTAGTTAGGAGCAATTATGGGCAGGAATAAGGGTGGGAAAAGGGACTGTCATGATTCCCTAGTTTGCAGCAGTGGAGCAACCTTCAAACAATGGACAAAGGTATGTATTTTAGTGAATTCTTGCAAGTGTTGGATCCTAGTTTGAGGATCAGCCTTGGATTGTTTATAGGGAAGCATATGTAAGTCAAAAATGAGGGGTAGACCTCATGGTTAGATGCCCTAAACCAGTGATAGTTTCCACAGTGATTGGGAAGCAGACTTGGAGCGGAAGTTTGATGTGTGTTGGGTAAAAGAGTTTGACCATTGATTGGATCAATTGATGGGCAGCTTGAGGACCTTAGGAGTTGTTTGGAGGAGCCCATGTCGACTGTTGGGTAGCACACAAAGTAACCAAGGTGACAGCAAGCACATCATCTTGGAAGGCAAGAGGAAAACAGAAAGGGATGTTGCAGTTCTTCCCTTGGTTGATGAGCTGGATAGCCCAAATTTGTGTAATAGCTCCTCTACTATAGAAGCAAAGGGCGGATTGGTGAAGTCTGTGGGTATTCGTGTGTAAGGGTCTCCTAGGTGTGGGGGCGCCCTAAGTAGGTATAGCTGCTACATCATGGACTTGATCACTCGTGGCTAGTTGGAGGGCAGCGTGAGAGTGGACCATGTGTGAATGTGAATTGGGAACTTATGGTCTACTAGAGGACAACGTGTTAGTGTCCAAGTTGGAGATCGGTGAATGACAACTTGATGGACAAAGGTAGTTGAGATAGAGGCAGTTATTGAGCTAAAGGGTCTAATCAACTAAGAGCAGTTTGTGGAGCCTGAGACTTGTGTGTGGAAAAGGAATTCTACAATAGATGATGGGTAGTCCTCCTAGTTTGTGTTCATTGTGGAAGATGGACATCCTCAGTGATAGGTGGAAGCCCTTCGTACCCTATGTTGGTCTTCATCGGAGAAACATAGGAAGACCATAGTGGGTTGAATTCCCTGAGTAATTGAAGAGTAGCAGTGGGCAGATTGAGAGTTTGTTCATAAGTGGAGCTGTGAAAAACTCAATAGGAGTCTCGATGTTTTGTGCCCTTGATGGACTAAGGCACAACTAGTGAGCAGATTGATAGTTGAGATTCAGTGGCCAGATGGACTTGGATCATTGATAGAGGTAGGAGTTGTAGATCGGGGGTTGAAGGACCGAGCAGGTACATGGTATGACCGAGAGGAGCTGAGAGAGCATGCCATAGCCAGATGGTCAGAGTATCTTGTTGAGGGTAGATTGGTTGTCGATGTACTAACACCAAGCCCCAATTTGTATCTTGTACTAATGGATGTATGAGGGCCATTAGCCCTGGTACAAGAGCGCTAGACTATTATATTATATGTTGTTTAATATAATAAATTTGGGTTGAAAAATGTAAAATGTTGTCTATATTATGTGCATGTGTGATTTACTGCTACTTATAATCCATTGTGCAAAGTAGTATCATTGAGATTCTTGGTTTGGTGGTGTGAAATATTTTAAGATTCTAACCTGAACCCAAGATCGTGGAAATTCAACAGAAACAACACAACTACTAAACCAAATACCCTACAAAACCTATTAGCATGAACATAGTGAAAATATCATGTATAACATGAATAAGATAAGAGAAATCAATATGATAGGAAAGGAATCAATTTTTCATTAACAAGCCAAAATGAATATGAAATACCATCAATGTATGAGCACTCCTTCTTAACTTGAAATCCTTGTCTCCTCCTAGATTAGGGATAGTATCTATGCATAGAAAAACATAACAGAGCTCTCTCTCTAATTTTGTTCTAGATCTAACTGGATCTAGCCCCTTTCCCCTTGATAGGGTCATATTCTATAGTTTCATTCTATCATCTGGGAGAATGTATCTAGACACCTACGGGCTTGAAAAGTTAAGAAACTTCTACAATAATGGACCCCTAGCCAACTCATACAAAAGTAGGCTACGTTGATCTCCTTGGAAATGACAAACTCTAGAACTTTTTTCTCAATTACAAAATAATTATTATTCATAATTATGAAAATGTGACAAAACAATTATGATAAATTACTCAGTTATGTAATTTCATGTCTTGAACATGTAATAACTCCCTTGTAAGACACATATAAGTAAAAGAAATGGTGAAAGAGGAGGTATTCTAGCTAGCAATTTAGATATGTTGAACTTGGGTTTCTCTCACTATAGTCGAGTGGAAAATAGGGTTATAGTAGTTACTCTTACAAGCATGGTTGGATCCTACATTATATCGATGCATGGTTGGGCGTCTATGCCATTTGACTGACATCCAGCCTAACAGTTCTTTTTCAATAGGGCTAGTCTCTCGATTCTCTCAAGATTCTCGTGAGAGTCACAAGAAGGAAATAAAGTGCATTATGAGGTATATTCAAGGGAATTTCATTTTTGACATTCAATGCACTATTGGTAATTTTGAGCTCATGGGTTTCATATATTTTGACTTGCCTAGATTAGTGGATGATCAGAATTCCACATTTGGTTTTGTTTTCCATCTTATTTTTGCTCCTATTGCTTGGTCCTTTGAAGCAACAATTAATGATCATGTTATCTTATACAGAATTTGAGTATCAAGTTGTAGTTCTTTCTAGTAATGAACTTCTTGGGACTTGAAAATTGTTGACTGAGTTTGGCATTTAATAGGATCATCCTACTATTATTCAGTATGATAATGGGAGTGCCATAAATATTTCAAAAAATCTTTTGAAGCATTAAAGGACCAAATATGTTCAGATCCATAGGCATTCAATTTGCAAACTTATTTAAGAATTTTTTCTTAACCTAAAGTATGTGCCTACTAAAAAAAAAGTTATATATATTCACCAAACCTTTGACATCATTGAGATTTCTTTCATTACAGTGGATGCTTGAAGTGAAGGAAGTTGTCATTGGATTCATCTTGAGCCCTCCTTCCTTTGTCTCCTCATTCATATTTCATCTTCTTTTTCCCCATTTTATTCCCTTTTGACAAGGAGTTGTTTTCCTATAGGTATTCCTCCTTTTCTCAACTTATGAAAGATTTTACATGGGTAACTTGGTAGGCTTCATTGTACCCATTCCTTGTTTTTTGTTTTTATTTTTGTTTCCTCCACACATTTCACTTATGGGGGTGTTAATTCCAATAAAAGAACATTGAAATTTTGTAAACTTACATAGTGATATTATATTTTGTATTGTAAAGATTATCTTCTAGTTATTGCTAGAATATTCTCTTGTTATTATAAATAAGAATGACAGTAATCTTTTTCTCAAGTAATGAAGAATATCATCAATCATTTCATTATTTTTCACTCATCATAGAAGTATTTTTGGTTTCACAGTCTAGTCCTGAGCATCCTATTGTATATCTACATATACATATATATAGATATAGATTGTTATTATAACTTTGTTCAATTTCCTATAAATTTAAACATCGACATGACAAAAATTTTAAAAATATAATTTCAATTAAAAAAAATCTACAAATTTCCATCTAATTCAAAAATGTATCCAATATAAAGTAAATAAATTAAACTTACAAATCTAATCTCACAAAATTTAAACCATAAACTTATACATCACTTCAAATTACTAACAAATTTTTAATAATACTAACACTATATATTAAATTAACCTTGAAAAATTATATATATATATGTATGTGTGTGTGTGTGTGTGTGTGTGTGTGTGTGTGTGTGTGTGTGTGTGTGTGTGTGTGTGTGTGTGTGTGTGTGTGTAAAATCTCAAATTACTAACAAAATTTTTAATAATACTAACACTATATATTAAATTAACCTTGAAAAATTATATATATGTGTGTGTGTGTGTGTGTGTGTGTGTGTGTGTGTGTGTGTGTGTGTGTGTGTGTATAAAATCCTTTATTTATTTGATGTGGACGATGGACCATGTCCAACTTTATATTTTTATGTATTTAAAGAATTAAAAGTAATATCAAAATTAAATTTTTTATAACATGCAAAACCACAACTTTTCACAAAATTTCCATGTTAACAACGAAATAAAAGGAATACTAGAAAGAAGGAATTTATTATCTCTCGAGAAGTGTGGTATTAGTAAGGAAGAGATGAGCTTGTTGAGAAAATCTCTCAACAACTAACAAACTAATCTTACCTATATACTATTGTAAGCATTATTCCAAGCCCCCGCCACCCCCCTTTAAAGCTTACATTACATCATTACAAAGATTATTACAAGAATCATAAATTACATATAGTCACATTCACTTTGGAATCTCACAAACACCACTCTTTCTTCACCATCACATCTTCAAGAGTTCACTTGAACTCCATTTAAAACATCTCTGACCATCTTTGACGAATTTTCTTGATCAACAATATTGACATACTTTACTCAGCCAAATTACATAGATCACTATAACCATCAAAAAAAAGGAGTCGAGTAATGAACCATCCTATGGACAAGCTCCAATCTTTCAAATGACATAGCTCATTGTAGCTAACATTATCTATTTAAGATAGTTGTCTCAGTACTAAATGTCTTTAGAATTTGACCATACAACTTAACTTGTGTCACACACATGGATCTCATATAAATAATATGTTACTGATGCTCTTGAAATCTAACGTACAACAAAACCCATCAACATATAACAAACTCACACAGTCAAACTTGACACATAGATATCATATAAATAATATGTTACTATAGTCTTGAAACTAATGCACAACAAAACCTATCAACATATAATAAACTCACACAATCAAACTAAGGATACATTCTCTTGTAACTATCAAACTTGACACATAGATCTCATATAAATAATATGTTACTATAGTCTTGAAACTAACACACAACAAAACCCATCAACATATAATAAACTCACACAATCAAACTAAGAATACATTCTCTTGAAACTAAAGCACAACAAAACCCATCAACATATAATAAACTCACACAATCAAACTAAGGATACATTCTCTTGAAACTAATGCACAACAAAACCCATTAATATATAATAAACTCACACAATCAAACTAACGATACATTCTATTGAAACTAACCCACAACAAAACCCATCAACATATAATAAACTCACACAATCAAACTAACAATACATTCTCTCAACAAAGAAAAATATTGAAAACCACTAATTTATAAATTATATTCCTATATTCATGATACAATCAAACTAAAATTACAACGTATTTACCATCAATCCATCAAAATCATATACTAAAGAAATTTGTTGTTAGCACTTCTTTCATTCTATGTTGTTACAGGATCTTTCTAGAATCGCCACGAGACTATAATCCATAACATGCAATGAAAGTCGTTGAAGTTAGTGCCATCATAGGAATAAAAGGTGTCATCGTCGTTTGAAGTCGGTGTATCACAGATCAGTCATCCCAGATTTGTTGGACAAGTGGATTCATTCACAAAAGATTGGACAAACGGACTCACCATGAAAAAAGAACTGCTGCAAGGCTAATCAAGTGCATAAAGTGGCCACACGTGTATTGAAAGATAAGGCACCAAGATGGCATGAGCAGTGACAGTGTTGGTGTCTGAATTTTGTTCAAAATATAGGTCTCCACTGCAAATATTGTGCACGATTGTTGAGGAATCTATTCAGAAGATCAATATGACTTGGTTGAAGTTGGGTCGGTCTCGAGAGACGTCAGATGCAACAAAAAGATAGAAAAATATTTTGAAAGCAACAAGAAATTCAATTTCAAAATACTTCGGAGATAGAAACTCCAACGCCGGCCCTAGCCCATTCTGATTGCATCAGCCTCGCCCCATGAGCTTTCCAATCAAGCCAACGATTGATCTCAATGCAGCGGATCTCCTCCTCCACATTCGCGGATCTCAAGTCATCTCCGCTGAACTATATAATTGTGCAAATCCAAAAATTCAAGGAAATATTATGGCTTAGATAAAGATGCGAGATGCTAGACTCACAACCGCAGAGATGATACCTCCTACAGAGAACTGTTGAAAATGTAATTTCAACTGTGCAATGGTTGACCAGTGCAAGCAGCATGGAAACATCGGCGATGAGCAATTGCCAATATCGCATCGGCGGAATGGCAATGGAGGACTTACAAAGAGGCATTTTTGTTTGCGATGAGCGATCACCGATATCGCTATCGGCGAAACCAAAGGAGCAAGGCATTTGTATAAGGCATGCATCCGACCCGATGGATCGGACCCAATAGTATTATAAATGTTTTTTTTTTTTTTCAAGTCCGTGCTCAGGTCAATTTTCAATGTATTTTATGCATTTTCGTTATATAACGAAATATAAGAAAAAGCAAAGGATCGGTGTTATCAGCCCAGATCGCAATCGGCATATCGCAATCGGGGAAACGAAGGGTGCACAATTAGTCATATATGTGTGCTATGCGATGAAGCCTGGACCCGATGGGTTCCCAAAGCCAAATTATATAATGGTTGAAGTACAAGCCTGCAAAATGAATTCAACGTGAAGTAAAAGTTTCATTTACCGCCAGTTTTGTCAGTAAAACAGTAAATGCAATTTACTGTGGGTTGGTAAGTTTTGGTGAAGTTTTTAATCCTATCATTTTTCTATCAGCGGGAGTATGGGCACAAGTAAAAGCTGGTAAAACCATTTAATTTTATTGTTTTTTTTTTATTTTACAGCAGTATGGTAAGTAAAACCATATATATTCCTGTGTTTGTTTTTGTTAAGTTAGAGAGTGCAAAAGAAAAAACTCGCCGCAGCGAATGTAAGAAAAATAGGCACAGCAATGCGAAGTAAGAAAGGAGCATGCAACAGCATGAATGTAATTTTTGTAATTGAAGTCTGTTTTTACAGCAGCAATGTAAAAGAGATCTTTACACACAACAGTGTAAAATCTCAGGAGGAGACAGAGTATTTTTTTTGAAATGTTATTGGTGAATCCCTCTGAGTGAAAGAGGATGAATTTTGTATCAGTCTTTTATTACTAAATACAAAGTGTTTTTATGTGTGAGAAAAAATTCAGTCTACTCAGAAATTTTAAAGCTTCCCTGTGCCAAGATCCTGTGGAGAGAAAAACAGAGCATTATCTCTGTGTTCAGTTAATTTGTTTTTGGGATTTTACCAGAAAAATCCCCAACAGTGGTATCAGAGCTTGTTCAGGCTCTTTGAAGGTGTCAAAGAAGCTGAAGGAACGAGTTTTCTGGCTGCAGCAACTTCTCCAGCAAAGTGAAGACTCAGTGAAAAGGATCCAGGTATTTCTCAGATTGTTTTTGTGTTGTTGTTGAAGAAACAATCAGTTATTTTAATACACAGTCAAGCATTTTATAGCATAGTTAAAGAGTGCTAGAATGGCCAGCACCAGCACCAGCATGGGTATGTTTAATCCTCAATTCCCACAGTTCAATGGGAAAAACTATGACTATTGGGCAATAACCATGAGAGCCCTGTTTACCTGTCAAGATTTATGGGAATTAGTTCAAGATGGTTTTGAAGAACCAACAGATGAAAATGATTTTAATAGATTAACTTAGGCAGAGAAAGATCTACTAAAGAGCAATAGGAAGAACGATTCAAAAGCCCTTGTATTTTTATATCAAGTTGTGGACCACAGTGTGTTTCCAAGGATAGCAGCAGCTAAGACATCCAAAGAAGCATGGCAAACCCTCAAGACAGCCTATCAAGGCATGGAGAAAGTGAAGACAGCAAAACTACAATTGCTGAGGAGGGATTTTGAGAATCTGAACATGAAAGAGTCAGACAATATTGACTCATTCTTCACACATGTGATTGGTTTGGTCACACAAATGAGGACTCATGGAGAAGTTTTTGAAGAAAGGAGGATTGTGGAGAAACTTTTGAGGGTCCTACCCTCAAAGTTTGATGTGATTGTCACCACCATAGAAGAGACAAAGGATCTCTCAAACTTTTCAGTTGATGAACTTCATGCATCACTGATATCACATGAGCAGAGGTTGAGTAGAAATGAAAACTCATCTCTAGAGCAAGCCTTCAAGACCCAGATGTCTTTTGAAAGAGGAAGAGGTCAAGGCAGAGGAAACAAGAGAGGAAGAGGCAGAAGCCAGAACAGAGGTGGAAGGAACAGTCCAGCAAATGCTCAAGGAAGAGGCAACAATTCAAATCAGAACCAAGGCAAAGGCAGCAGCCAACAAAGAGGACAACATCATGCTCAAGGACAAAGGTATGAAAAATCCAATGTCCAATGCTATTATTGTAAAAAAATATGGGCATTATGCCAGTGAATGTAGGAAGAAGCAGCATGATATGAGTAATAGATCTAGTGCAAATATCACTAGAGAAAATATCAGCCAAAATAATGTTTTATTAGCTTGTAACATGGCTGAAACAAACAGTGAAGATATATGGTTTCTAGATTCCGGTTGTAGTAACGATATGACAGGAAACTTAGCTTTATTTTCTGCTTTAGATCAAGGTGTGAAGTCACAAGTCACACTTGGGACTGATAGAAAAATCTCTGTTATGGGAAAAGGAGAAATAAAAATATTTACAAAGAAGGGTGAAAGGAAAACCATAGCAGATGTCTACTATGTCCCTGGAATGAGATGTAACCTCTTGAGTATTGGACAGCTTGTCCATAAGGGGTACAATGTTTTCTTTAAGAATGATGTATGCACCATCATGGATATAGCACCCAGCAAAAGATGTATTGCTGAAGTGAAGATGACAAGGAACAGGATGTTCCCTCTCAAAATAAGGGCAGATTTGAAAAACAAAGAAGTAATTGCAGCAGTTACCCAAGAGGCTTTCCAAAGCGTGCTAAAGGATGAAAATTGGTTGTGGCACTTGAGATTTGGACATCTCAACTTTGGAGGTCTTAACTTGTTGAGCAGAAAAGGGATGGTAAGAGGATTACCATTGATAGAGAAACCAGACAGCCTTTGTGAAGGTTGTATCTTGGGGAAACAACACAGAGAAAGTTTTCCATCAGGGAAAAGCATAAGGGCAAAAGCACCCTTAGAGATTGTCCACTCAAATGAATGTGGACCGATGCAAACTCCATCATTAGTAGGCAGCCAATATTTTCTAACATTCATTGATGATTTTACTAGAAAAACTTGGGTCTATTTCCTAAAGAACAAAAGTGAAGTGTTTGAAAAATTTTGAAATTTCAAAGAACTTGTGGAAAATCAAAGTGGGCTACGCATCAAAGTTTTGAGAACTGACAGAGGAGGTGAGCATATCTCCAAATAATTCCTACGGTTTTGTAGAGAAAATGGAATTCACAAGCAATTCACAACTAGGTACACCCCACAGCAAAATGGAGTTGCTGAAAGAAAGAATAGGACCATCATGGATATGGCGAAGAGCATGTTGAAGGCAAAGCATTTTCCAAATGAGTGTTGGGCTGAAGCTGTAAACTGTGCAGCGTATATTTTGAATAGGTTTCCTACAAAAGCAGTGATGAATAGAGTGCCGGAAGAAGCATGGAGTGGGAGAAAGCAAGGAGTCACCCACATGAAAGTTTTTGGATGTGTGGCTTATGCACACATTCCAGATTAGCTGAGGAAGTTGGACAGCAAAGGGGAGAAATGTCTTTTCATTGGATACAGTGAAGAATCCAAAGCTTACAGGTTGT